>JABFQC010006465.1:0-10755 GCA_022817085.1 Psilanteris sp. ZL-2020 | reverse complement strand
CGAATAAACGGTTTAACATTCTCTTTTTCCGTTATTAACATCTTATTATTGATTTATTAAAATATTAATTGATTAGAGTCACACGACTAGCGTCTAGTCGATTAATTTTTAATGTAATATCGTACAAGCTTATTTCAACGAAGCCAGTCGAGAATTGGAACGAACGAGTTAACGTATTCTTGATCGGGTCGAAAGGATAGAGAACAAAAAAACAAATAGATGATTTAAGATTGAAGACGTCATGATGCAGTACGTTGATGGCATGCAGGAATCCATGCAGCCGATTAATAAATTTGTATTGAAGGAAATTGCTGTGTCGTGCTTACAAAACTCGCACATAGTAACGCATTTGTTGAACCTCCGTGCGTTTGGACTAGTTTGCCATTAAAATACTGATATATTATTTTTATTTTATTAAAATATTATTTTAATTTATTTAATTAAATTTAGTTACCTATTACAAACGGTTCGTAAGAATTAATAAAATTATAATAAATGTATATATATATAATTATAAATATGAATATAATATTAAACATATAATTAAATGCAAATCTTTCATTCAAAAAGTTTTAACATTTTAGCTTTGCATTAACCTAAATATAGAAATTATTTGTCGATTTTACGTAAATCATTCAATATTGCGCGTGTCAATCTCAAGAATAGGCCTCTTATCTATGAAGCATATTCACATTCCATCTCAAGAACTTTGTCTATATTGAGAGACTGTCCACTGCTCGTGATATTAACCGATCTATGGTAAAAGGATATTTTCCTGAGTCATAGAAAACTGGTGTGATTCCCTATTTACAAAGCTGGTGATAAACACGACGTGACAAATTATCATCCCATCGCTATTTTCAATGTAATTCCTAAAATTTATGCAAAAATAATAACTCATAAGATCTGTCCGTTAATTGAGAATATTTTATGTGACAAACAACACGGTTTCCGTTGTCATTGATCGACGTCATCAAATTTAATATACCTGAATTAATTTTTGTTTAAAAACCTAGACGAGAAAAACCAAGTTGACACTATCTACCAGTCCTATCCGATTTACTTCTTTGCACTAGTTACTGTAGTTCCCTGATGTTACTGTGGCGTACCCATCATCTTGGCCAGCCCAGTGACATGGTCGTCCCTTTCCTACATATGCACATTTTATTTAAGAATCCTATTCCGCTAAAGGCGCTAGTAGTAGACCAATCGGTTATCTGAATAACACGTGACACGTGATTATATTTTGTTTACAATTGTTTAGTTTCTTATTAATATACTGAACCGCGAGTTACAATTTGAAAATTAATTACATAAGTCTTATTTAAATTGTGCCCCGTGGTTGTTTATTCTTTCTCTTTGTCGATTATAATTGATATTAAATTAATATTATGTCGTTTTGACATTGTTTATAATACAGAAAGCATACTTTATTCCTGATTCTTGAAATAAAAATCATTATTCGCTCATAATTCTCGCTCGGTTCAACGTCAGGCGAGAATCGCGAAGCCGTTCAAAGCAAGCGCTGCGCATGTGCGTGGTCGTTGCCGCCGACCGCCGCGATCCACGTTCGGCACCCGATCGAGAGCCGAATGAGGAACACACCGATAGAGTGTCGGTGTGTAGTAGTAGAATCTGGCAGCACTCACCACAACATAATTTTATACAAAATGATTAAATTTTAAATCTAATTTTATATCATGGCTGCGAACTTAACTGTGTATTAGAAAATATACTGTTCTCAACAACGTCTGTCGCATACATAACAACATCTTAGGGTTCCCCAAAGTTTACATCTTGGGCCCCTATTGTTTAATATCTTCATTAACGATCTTCATTAACGATTTTCATTGCCAATTTCTGTAAAGCAAATGTAGACACACCTCGATAACCTATCAATCTCGTGTCACATGTATCCAATCACGAGCAACATCCGTAATGTGAAATCTTATTTACATCATGTTACACTGCTAATCACGTTTTGATTACAATGTATAAAATATTATGCAACATATGTTTATTACGTAAAACATTATTAAATCATTTCATATATTGGCAATATAATATAACATATAATGTAATATATAATATAATATATATAATATAATATACAATATAATATAATAATATAATATTAGCAAGGAAATTAATTTTAATTTATATGATAAATTAAACAGGTTGCCTTCATGGGAATGTTGTATTTGGTATATTTGGTGGAGTGTTATCATTCGCCAATTAGAATTGATCTACTGCATGCAGAAAGTCAAAGTAGAGTTTTTATGAAATTGACTCAACTGAAACTTGCACAACCTACTATTTGGTGGAAAGCTATTTCCTATCATTACGTACGCAGAAAACGACAGATCACTCGGTACAGGAATGGAGATAATTATACAACTACTCAGGTAAGAAATACTGCAATCTTAAGGGTATCCATTAAACATACTTTCTACATTATGAAAGTAATGTAACATAAATATTCTACTGTGATGATTTTTATATTTCAAGTTTAACGTATTCATACATTATTTAAGGTTATTGTTACAAATATTACAATTAATTTGCGATCTCTTTTGCGATCATCAAAACATATTACTTAGAATAAGTTGTTTAACTGTTTTTTATGCTACACTTAATGACAATAATTTATTGCACTTATAATTTTATTTAGTTTTTAATGTTACTCAAGTAGAAATTACTGCCGGTATTACTTAAGACAAAGTAAATAATTGCAAACCAGCAATGTCTTAAAATAGAAATCTATGATTTATTTAAACAATATAAAACGAAAAACACAATGTCGATCTGAATGGATAATTTTTAGGCAATAATCGAGTGAGTGTACTCTACGTCTCCTGGAAGGGCTATTATTAGCGTTCTTAACTTTTAATGCTAATCATACTTTATAATAAAGTTTATTATATAATAAACTTTGCTATATGCATTATTTCTATATTAGTTGCAGCCGTTGTTTGTAAACAAAATACTTTTATTATAAAATGTGGTTGGCAACCTTAGATATTATCTACTTTGTTTGAAAATGTTGTTTTTGGTAAATATAAATGTAAATATAAGACATAAAATAGATTAATTCTTTATATTATTCTATTACAAAATGTATATTTAAAATTAAATATTTAAACAGTAACCTAATTTTCATATTAATGAAATAAAATATTATATTATCTTATTTATTTACTTATTATTATATATATTTTCATAAATCTATATCATTATATAATAGTATTGAATTTAAATTTAAATTTAATACGAATAATTCGTATACACGATAGAAATTTTTTAATTAAATTTGTCAAACAAACATGTTATAAAGTTATAATCCATAATTCATAAATGGTACCACTGTTGCCACTTTTAACGTAAACACATTTTTTGTGTTGCATTTATCGCAGCATTAATTTACTGTCATCATATAAATGAAGCGAGTTTTTAGATGTAGTTAAGTGTGGATTTAATAAAACTAGGTGCTCAAAAAGTGGCTATCTTTGAGACTTCTTAATGGTAATGTTGTATCTTATTATAATGTTATATTTATATATATATATATATATATATATATATATATACAAAAACCAAAGTCTAGCAAAAGTACAATCTGGTACAAAGTCCATTAACTTTCCTATTTTTTACGCCAGATTATTTAGTTATTATTATATAACGAACTGATTTTTCTATGCAGACAGCAGTATAGAAATGAAGTAAGTGTGTTTAATAGGATGAACCAGTATCGTACAATTTTGGGATACATGACACTCCTTTACTTTTTACCCGTATTCGAGCGACCGAAATCAAGTATTATTTGTATTGTTTTTATTGTCTGTGTAAATATTATATATAATAGTAGATATGCTTTTGTGTACTAACTGTTATATAGTTATGTTATATGTTATATTCGTATATTTATATAGCATAGCTATCAGGGTATTATCTATATTAAGTTTTTTTGCTTCATCTTAAACTGGTATGTGATTATAGAAAACAAAAATATGCATACTGAATACTTTGGTGTAATTTCTACTTAGGTAGTAATATCACGGCATTTTCCAACCAATATCAATATTTAAAATTATATAACTTATAGAAAATGTATATATGTGTTTATTTTATATAACATCGGTAAAGGTGAAGACAGCTACATCTCCCCTCATTCCCATCGAAGTCGAATCGATATAAAAAATAATCGACGTGAAATTTTTTATAGAATTTGGTAATGAGCCAATTATTGAGCAGTTAATCGATGTTGATTACATTATACAAATTAAAGTTGTATAAAAGGTTTTAACAATAAACATTTACGGCTGTTTGGTTTCCTGGTTTAAATTTATCTCAAAATTACAAGTAGAACATTAAAGGTCGAACATATACATAAGTAGTGATGGGCCTATATATACATAAGCACATTACTACTTACATACCATACGAACCAAAATTCAATAATTTTTCATTTTCAAATTCTATAACGTAGATTTAATTGTTTTTTAATGTATAATTGTATTTTGAGCACCACTTAAAGAAAAGGGGGTGATATTCTTTACCTTTATAAACATTGATAATTTAATACGATTTATTATTTATGTCAAGTAATTATATTATCCATATATTACGTAGGTTTATTACGAGAGAGTCAATACTCATGCAGCAACATCGTTTTATTTTTACGATTATTGTGGAGTTAAAGATATAACCAAGGATTTGATTCTTGATCCAAAAATTCCAATAACGAAAATTACTTTAACAAAAGGCTTCGCATTTTCAAATGTTAGATCTGCAACAGAATTTGAAGAAGCTAGATCTAGATTTTTCGCAGAACAGGTAGATACAATTCCTCATATGGTAATAAGTTTCATTATGCATAATATAACTATAATTCTAATTATATTATATATTTATTACAATTTGTAGAATTGTATAAAATTCAGTTAGTATTAAATTAGGTACACTATGTTTACTATTATATGTACAGTTTAACAATTTTTTTCATCCAATGAACGTTTTTAAAAGTCAATTCGGAATGTTGAAATGAAACATTGTAAAAATTCAGCCAAATTTACTACACAATAAATTTGTTTTGTTTTTATTTTTTTAATGTTTTTTATGTTTCAATTTAAAAAAATCAAGACCTTTGTGTGACATTTATGTTCTAAATTTAATATTTAAATTAATATCGCTTTATGAAATAGCAAAAATTTTACATAAATTTAAGTGAATATGATTTTCAATGATATTTCAGTATAGGCATTGATACATTGGTATTAGATGCTATTTAGAAAAGTTCTGACGATTTAACATTAGGACAAGGTTGTGATTCATTGCATTGTTGTATTACGTCGAATGAAACACGTGATCTACGTCGATAAACAGTGGTTATACTAAAGGGGTAAAGTATCCTACGGCATGTGAACGGAGAGCGACATAAAAAGACGACTAGCAACAAATATAATAAGAAAAATATATATCTCAGCACCACTTACTACTTATAAAATGGATGTCGTACCAGATGGCCAATTTCATTATTGTAGCTTGTGATATGCTGCAGTGGGTATTGGGTGTAGTGGATTTTTGAATGGTAATCGATAAAAAAGGAAGAGTGATAAAACCGCGTTACTTTTCATGAATTAACAACGGTTTCGTACTACGAAATTTCTTTTTAAGTTTCGAGAGTCCTCGAGAGTCGAGGATAAACGTTCAAAAACAATGTTCTGCAAGGCCAATTTTTGGACGTGGTTGCAATGTTTTAAACAATTTTATGTTTTAATGAATTTATGTATAATTAATTTAACAATTTTTCCTTTCTATTTTGCCGTATTTTTTAGTGATTTAACTCTGAGTATATAAAACTTGACAAACAACGTTATCTGTTTATAAGTTAAGTGTTTATATTTTTACAGTTAAGTGGAAATATTTTTTGGATTATCCTTATTCCCGAAAAAAAAATTCCGATAATATCAAGATGAAAATGCTGAATATGAGTATTAGATATGATTTATATCAAAAAATGAGATCGTATATGATAATATACTGCTTCTAAAAGTTAATCAGATTTTACTTATCATATCCACCACATTTTACCAAAATCAGATCGTAGTTTGATCTTAAATACAGTGTATGAAAACAATAAATACCATCTCATGATCATTTAATAATCAGATAATGATCAGATAAGGTCTCGTGTTTTTATATAAATCAGATTATAGATTGATCTGCATTTTGATCTGAATATAATCGAAATTTCTTTTACTGGGTTATAATCATTTATTAATAAATAAGATGTTAATATTTAGTACACAGATAGAATAATCTTAAAAATTTGACCAAACTAGATAATAACCGTAGGAAAAGTGAGCAAAAATGTAAATAAACATTATTTACATAGTATACAGAGTAGACCATTATTTTTATCATTTGTTTAGTAATGTTTGACATATTTTATTTCCTCTCTGCTGAATTCCAGAAGAAAATCGCCTGCGGCTGTTCTCCTGACCTTCTTGATGTTATTTCCGAACTCCTTCAGAGCAGGATCATTTCGCATCCCCCGCAGGATATATGCGTATGATCTGCCCTCGTTCGCCTTTATGACCAGGGCGTATGGTTTGGCCGGTCTTGGCCGAGGCGTCCTTTCTCTTGTTTTCTTTTTCTGGACTTCTTTCCAGGCGTTGCTTCTACCAGTCTCAGTTGTGGTGTATTTGGAAATAGCGGTTCAGCAGTTGCTCGTTCTTCTGCTGAGGTAAGCTTATCCTTGGCCTTCTTTTTTATTTTTTTATCCTGACGATTTTCCGTCGGCGGGGATTCCGTCGGTTTCCGCTTCATTGAGTGTAACAATAATAACATTTAATTAATATCATAAAATATCATAATTAATATTCAATTGAATAATCGTTGTAATTAATTAATTGTACAATTTTATTTTTATACATTGACACTTCTCATACTTTACTTATTAATAATAACCATTTATACTATAATTATAACAATATTACTAAACTCTTTGTTTAATATACGCACTGCAATGGATTGTAATTTTTTCTCTAAAATACAATTTAAGAATATTCTGTTTTTAAATAATAAATATGTAAAATCATGGATCTAAAATTATCGTATCTGGGCTTTAAGTTCCATAATTATATTATATAATAATTATTCACTTTTATCTTAAACTGATGTAAAGGTTACATTGAAATATACCATTTAGATAAAGAAGAATATTTCTATATTTAGAGAAGAATATTAAAATTCGAAGCCGAATTATTCGAAATGTCACGCGTCTCCGAATACGGTGTGAACGAGATGTGGAAAATTTTCGGTATGGTTCCAATGCTGCCAGGTCGATTGGTCAGAGGGATTTCTCACTTCCCCCTCCCGGCTGAATAATCCCGATGCGGGACTTCTCACTAAACGAATTGTCGCGCTCCACAATTCGATAGTCGCTGCAAATATCACTGTTGCGCAGCCCAAGCAGTTACTACGCGGTATAAGTGGTAAAACAGATTGTCACGGTAAATGTGAAATAGCAGATTGTATAAGTGGTAATGCAGATTTGCATATTAATGCGACAGTATTATAAGCAACGCGACTTTATCGACATTATTAATTTAAATGAATATAATGAGAAAAATATTAACGCATAATTAAATAATTCCGTATAAAACATGTATAACATTTAAATGTTATAAATCCATATATGTTTTTCAGGTTTTTAGATTAATTTAGTATTATTATTATTTAATAAATGACATACGAATGTCTATTAATATTTATTATAACAATAAATTTGCTATATTATTGTTTCAAATTTATTTTCATATAAAACATAATTATAAGTAATAACTTATAACACTTGAACAATGGATTGTTTATTTATACAATATGTAGTATAGTTGTGCCGCCACGTGTGTTGTACAGATCGTTGTTGCATTCTCGCGCACGCGCGTACATAGGGAATCCGTCACACGGTTGCCCAGTGTGTCGGAGAGAGATGAACCGATGTATTCGGTGGGCCTGGAAAAACAAGGATAGGATAGGCGCTGTCCTACAGTCGCCGTTCTTCTCCTTTGGCGTCGAGAAGAGGATAGATTCATATACGGCCGGTTTCCCAAGCCGGTGATGGAATAAGGATGCCGATATGCGCCAAATATTGGTATGTTTCGCTTCGATACGGTCGCCCAGTATCAGCTAGGCGTATTTAGCGGCACACGTGCTTCCGTGGTTATTACCAACCGGCTGAATTACGTGTCAGGGGTATTTATGCGTGTTTTTGACAGCGTGCGGTTTCCCAGCTTGCTGGTGCACGTTTATACTAGTAACCCCGGGGTGACCACGTTCGAGTGCTGGTGCTCGGTTGCCCAGAGCACGGTGCGGGGGTCACGGTCCGCTTTACGTGGACGTCTCCCGTTGCCGGTAATCGTGGTGCAGTGTTTCGTGCTTGGATAAGTCAAGCCTGGGTTGCCCACAGTTTGTTTCTGACTACGGATTTAGTCGCTCCGTTGACTTCCACGGTTTCCCAGTGGAAGCTCCAGGACGGTACACGAGTACGACGATTCTGCCAGGGCTCGGACCAGTGTCGCCTTTTATATATTTTCAGGCAGCATGTGCGCAAATCTTACAGGTAAACTTTGACTGGTTAATAAAATGACAGTTTAGTTTAAATTTATACTTGTTATATTCTTTTATGTACATTCTGATCGGTCACTTTAATTCGCTCTCGAACTTAGTTTTGATTGTTTACATTTCGGACTTAGAATCATTCCATTATACGTTTATTCATTACGGACTTAGAATTATTTCGCGTGTTTACTTTTTGGATTTATATTAATTTTGTTACGCTTTTAACTGTCATTTCTTTAGAACCAATTTGAATTTACTTTTATACGTATATCTTTTTACGTCAAATTTCGCGCTATAAATTTTTATCAATTTTTAATGTACCGTTACAAATATTATTTATATAAAACTGGAGTTAACTATTAACTATGTAAATAATATTATTTGCTTTTGATGTGAATAATTATGTTTTTATGTTTATTTTATTTTATGTTTTATTTTATTTATGAATTTTATGTTTACTAAAATAATGCTGCGAATGATGGGGCGATTAATGAAGCTGAAGTATTTTACAGCACCCAGCAGCACCACCACCACTACCACTATTACTACAATTAAAATAAATTGATAATTTTTTTAAATATTTGTAATGTAAATGCCTTATAATATAATTATATTGTAAAAAATTTGAATATATGTTACCCATTATTTATAATAGGTTATTTATTATAACAATTAATTAAAGGAATCTTTGTTATATATGATTACAAAATCAGAATGAATGTATGTTAATTTGCCAATATAATATAAATTTTTACTATAAAATATGTTTTTTAATAATATGATTGCATTTAAGTTAAAAAATACAAATTGTCGATTATAAAATCGTGTGTTTATATTTTGAAATATATTTATGCTATATTTAATTTACATATAATTATAATTTTCTTATGTTTGTCTGAGTTGTTCCTTTGTTACACTTTGATTACAAGTAAAATCATAACCATTGTTACGTTTTAAAAAAAAATTTAATTTTTAGTATCTTACTTTTTCCGGAAAAGAAAAGATAAAACACTAGTAATCAAAGCTTAAAGCCCTTTCACCTGGACAAGGTCTCACAACTCCGAGAAAGGGAAGGTCGCTTAAAGAAGACATAAAATTGTAATTTATTGTATAATGTTGGTCGTTTAAAGCAAACATAAAACTATAATGTATTATATATTGATGGTCGCTTAATGCTGACATATATACAATAATATATTGTACATTTTTGATCGCATAAAGCTGACATATATTTACATAGATTAATAACAAATATTAAAAGTAATTAATTAATTACTATCACCTGCATGCAAAGTTAAACTATTCGTTTTCTTGTTTGCATTCCTTTTAGTATACAAATATTCAGCAGTCATTAAATTGAAATGAGAATCATCTATAATCATAGATCGACAAGTTTCATGTCTTGATTTCATAGCCGATCGAAATACACATATCGAATTTAATAATGTTGAACCTATGCAGTTTCTCTTACGAGTTTTAACATCAGGTATTACAGAAAATGTCCTCTCAGCTTCTGCATTAGAATGTGGAAGACAACGCCCAACCATCATTAATGAACGCAATTCAGGAAACAGGAAAACATCATCAACTGATCGTTCATTACAAATCATTTTCCACTTTTCATCAAAACATAATTTTGACCATTGATTTCGTTTGTCACGTAAAACATTATAACACAAAGAATTCTATTATCTTTTAAGATATCCTCATCGAATCCACCTAATCGTTGAGAAACAATGATTAAAGATTTAAAACTTGAATTACGATGAATATGAAATAATGCAATGTCGGACCGTGAATACGTAAATATTATATAAAAAACTGTCCTTGTGCGGAAGTCGTGCTACGATTTGCTCGCAAACTGTAATTTTAAAATCTAAACACATTTTAAGGATACATGCAACTTCATCTTCTGAAATATTTTGTTTTAAAGACTGAAGAAAATTATTGCATTTGTCTCATGAAAATATTTCATTTATGGACAAATGTTTCGATGAATCTTTAAAGTCAGTAAGCAGGAATAACCGATCATTCGTTATAAATTCAGGTGTCAGAAAATTAGTAACGAAAAATTTTAATAAGCCCGTACTAGAAGGCTGTACTAAGTGAATCATCGTTTTATCAGTCTGAAAC
>JABFQC010006464.1:0-10756 GCA_022817085.1 Psilanteris sp. ZL-2020 | reverse complement strand
TCGTGTAACTCAATATCATCAAAATGTACTTGTAATTAGTTCGCGCTTGTGGTTAGAGTGGCAAAGACGGAAACTATATATTAAGGAGTTAAGCAACATTGGCGACGGCTGTTACCCCGATGGGTGACCGTATGAAAGTTCATAGAAGTTGTTTTATAATGATGAAAATACGTTTTCAGATATTATTATATATATAAAAAATTTAATAATTATTTTTTTTTTGTTTAAATTATTTTTTTTTTAAATCAAGTTTGGGCCAAGCATGGCCCAAGCTTATGCCAACGGTCGGCTGCCAATGTTGGGCCAGAGGTAATTGGCGTTTCATCCCGACGATGGACCATCATTGGCAACTAACGGTTAGCCAACCGTCGACAGTGTTGGGCCAAGCTTGTGCCGTTTGTTTTTTTCTACACGTATAATTTAGCTTCGACATAAATTGAAGAAAAAATCATATTACTTATTAAGTATAACTCAGAAATAATTTACATTTTTCTATTATCATTATAATCATAATAGAATTATAACTTCTGGTGTTTTGTTAATACTGAAAAAATATGTTAGAAACTCCCTATGCGGGTATATATTAAAGTCAAATTTAATTATAAAATTAACAATTTTTCGATATTTCTTTACTTTTCACATAATTTCTTGCAGTATCGCTTATAACAGTTTGACTTTTAATTATGATATTTTCTACACATTCGTTAACATATCATTCTTACGCTTAGCCGTATACGAATACTTTTAAAAACTACTGTTAAATTTCGCTCATCAAAATGTATAATATATCAAAGAAATCTCGTCTTGAAGCGTCACGCCGTAAATTGGTTTTTGCCTAACAAAGATGCGTAATTTCTCCCATAAGAACAATGGTCAATGTATCTTCGTTCAATTACATATCAAGTTATAAAATAAATTTGACAATTACTCGGATCGAAATTTTGTTCGTCTCTTTTTCAGGCAACACCCTCAGTTTTGAGTTCGAAAACATTGTAGGCAGCATGTTCGGCGCGTTTAATTATCCAGTCTATTGAATTAATAGTCAGTTAATCTTTGTATTTAATGAACACGCTTTTTTCGCGAAAGCATATCAAGAAGCCGCCGCTCTTTATATTCTTCTGAAAAAAAGAAAACGGATAAAAAAAGGCGCAGACTACGCACGTCGAAGAAGCTCCTTGTCGTATTTACGGCGCGCGTAAATGCAAAATGGAACTGGCATAACGTCTGTTGGTAGGGTGGCACATACGAGCGCGGACGTGCTCGAGCAATGACAATATCGCTAACGAGCCATTCAAGGGCTACCAATATCGTAAATCAAAGGCAAAAGTAATCGAATTCATTGGCCTCCCGGAACACTCGCGATTTGCCTTCACCGCGCGTACGTGCGCATCGCGAGGCGCAAAAGGAGCACCAAATTGTCTCCGAATTTCTGCTTCCGACCGCACTTAATCTTTCACTTCATCTGCTTCGTGTTATCAATATAAAGACTCGCATGCCGAGCGCGCGGCTCAAATTTCCGAACGTCGTTTGAAATCGCGAAGTATCTTAATCGCGTTAGCGGCGCAACGTTACGCTTTTATTGGCGCGACAAAAACGTCAAAGCAGACGTTTCTCGTTGCTCGTCTGATTTTCGCTAAAAATGTTTGCAACTTTCGCAAAGCTCCGCCCTTTGCTGCTCCGCGACTCGTGTGACTCGATGAATCCAAATTCGTTCTTGCCGGCGCAGCCAGACACTTTTGGTTTTACAATTTCGGCCATAAAGTATCCGCGTCTTTGAGCGCGACTTATGCCCGAAAGTCAATGAAAGCGGTCGGAAAAATAATCGCCGAGCGCGCAAAGGCATACCTTGGTAATGAGTTCGCCTCTTCGCGTTTAACGACTCTGCGCTTTGAAATCCCGGATTGCCGTGAGTCGCGCAAAAACCCGTCACGGCCGCGAGTTTATTTCAACGCGGAGCATCGGCAATTATTGGCGCGCAATTATTTGTCCGCGAGCGCGCGCGCTTTTGGAATCCGGGCGTCGTTTTGGATCGGCGACCGTGCAAAGCTTTAATCGTAATCGCGACGTAATGAGTGGGACGCTCGCGCAACGCCTTCGCGGACGCGCGCTTTTATCGCGCGATTGCGCCTTTGTTTGTTCGCGCGAGAGTTATTTGCAGTCGCGCCGTTCGGCACAGTTTTGATTAATTCCGCGAAGATCGAATAATGCGCGCGATCCGTTTCGTTACGCCGCGGCCGGTCGGGACGGTTCGGCTTGTAAACACAATGATACGAAAAAAAAAAAACAAAAAACAAAACAAAACGAGACAATAAAAAATAAAAAATGGAGAATAGGATGCAAAAAGGGTCGAGAAAAAAGGCACACATGAAAAAAAATGGCCGAGCGAGATCAAAGGTAATAAGACTGGAACACTTTCACTGCTCATTTGTGCAAGCGAGGCCGCGTGTTATTAGGCGTGGTTATTCATCCTTAGCGTCCCTTTTTTGCGCCGATCGCTCTTTTTTTTGCCAACTTTTTATCCGTCCAATCCGATAGTTGTTACGCACCAATTGTCAGACTGAATTTAAGAGTCACAAGATTTATTGCGCGACGTAATTAATGCACATATAAACGACGGCTTGCGAGGCTAAGAATAGTAATTAATTATTGAAGAAATAATTGTTTTTAATGCAGCGGTATTAATATCCAGACGGAATCGCAGATACAGCTCGCGTCGTGCTTTCAACGAGCATGCGGTCAATTCCAGCAATCTGAGACTAATGTAAATGTCATGCAACTTATTATTATAATACCATTGAAGTGTTAATTGACTGTAAGCGAATAAAAAATACGACTTATCACCGATGATACTGCATAATGACTCTTTTTTTGCGTTGACAAGATTATTGCTGCATCTCGACTGTATGCACTTTAATAATCAATTAATTTTTTTACTCGCGATTGGATGAATTTCAGAATGAGAT
Source organism: Psilanteris sp. ZL-2020 (assembly GCA_022817085.1). Taxonomy (NCBI): domain Eukaryota; kingdom Metazoa; phylum Arthropoda; class Insecta; order Hymenoptera; family Scelionidae; genus Psilanteris; species Psilanteris sp. ZL-2020. The sequence continues at coordinate 7,793 of JABFQC010006464.1, read as the reverse complement.
TTGTTCTGCCTTTGTTCTTTTTTATTATCATTTTTATGCCGGTTTTTTGCTTTTTTTTATTTTAAAATATAATATAACGTATACGATGGACGATGCTAATATATTCTTATCAATTTTGGTTTAAAACAATTAAAACGTAATTATAAGGGGAAAAAAAAAAATCATATCTTAACGCTATGCTTTACTCGTTTAACAACTGAAATTTCAGAATATGGAATTTCATTTATGATGTAGGTTTTTAGTTGAGAATAGTATCCTGTAATAATTAACTGAAATAGTTACATTTTGCAAAAGGTTTTGAATTACGAAAAGTTTTTTATCCTTTGAACATGTTGGCAATGAAATATAATGTAACAGTTGGCGTTGGAGTATTTTAGAAATATGATGTATTATAATAAAGTGATTATGAGATAATTAAACCTATTTTATGGTGGAAAGTGTAGTGATTTATTATAGAATAAAATCAGATAGTAATGAAATATGTATACTAACAACAATTCGTTGTAGAAAATTTAGCATTTCAATAATGCGGTTAAACTGTTTTTCAAAATTAATAAAACGTAATATATTATACGTAATATAATGCAGATATATAACAACATTTTAATCGAACATAGATTTCTAATTATATAAGTGAAATTAGAACTATTATAGCTAAAATTTTTATTTGTAAATATTTCAAGACTGAAACTATAGTAAAATTTTAACAATACATAAATACTACAAAAATATTATTTTTTAACCACTTCGATAAGACTCTGAAACATACGTTTACACGATACATTAAGTAAAATGATTATTTTAATTATATATCCAACTTACCTATTTTCAGTGTTGAAACATGGCATTATATATATTTGGGTAGATATTCCGTCCAGTCAATGCACACCTGTTTATCAAATAGAAATAGTAAAATTAAAATATATTTAAACACATGAGGCATATATTACAATTAAATATAATTATAATTTGTTTTTATTCTCAAAATACAGAACTCGTATCTATACATTTACGTAAACAAAAACAATTCTGAATAATAATTACGCCTTATATGGTGTGTAATTATTATTATTTATTTCTCTTTCTATCAGCAATAGTTATGTCCTAGTTAAATAAATATCATCTGCAGGATTTATGGGATAACGGGAAATGCTTAAACAAAATAAAATATAAGTGAAAAAAATGTGTGTCCATTTTGTATTATTTCAATCATTTGGGTCTCATAAGAGTGTTCATAATATATTATCAAAAATCGCTTTATACAATAACTCGGACAATCGTCGCGGTGTAAGGACTTCCAGTATAATAAAAATGTCATTCATTTCCAACCCTCAAACAATTTTCTCACCGTTAATTGGTACAAGAAAAATGGCGATTCAAACCGACTGGGATAAACATTACACGCCACAAGCCTTCAGTAAATCAAACCAAATTTCATAACGAACAAAAGTACCTTGGCGTTTAAATCGTAACATTAATTATTATTGACAGAGGTCAGTTAACAAAGGTCAGACAATAGAACATTATACGTAAATCATTGACCTACGACGCGGAACAGAAGTTGGCGTCGGTTTTTGGAGCGTTGTTTGCGCACTTTAATGTTTTAATGAAGTCTAGCCGAAAATAACGGGCGGAATCGTATGAACGAAAGCACGGGAGATTAAAATCGGAAAACAAGGGGAAAGTCGAACAACAAAAAGGACAAAGGGAAACGCAAAAAGCTGAAACAAAAAGGAAACAAAGGGGGATGGAAAAATCGCAAAATGGAGCAAACGCGGCGAAACAAAATCGACGCAATTTCTGCGGGTCCCGTTGTTATTGCGAATTTTCGTGGCCGATCAAAAGACCGTAACCCCACGCGGCCGCGCGCGCTTCTTTCCCGAATCCGCGGAATCGCCGAGCCAAATCGAGCGTTGCCGAATGAAATATCGCCGTTCCGGATTCGAGCATGAGTTATCGTCACTTGAAATTCCGCAAACTTGGTGCGGGTACGTTCGCCGCGCGCGCAGATAACTGCAATTGAATTAATACAATGGCACTTTATTGAATTGGCGAGCGCGCTGCCGTAATCGTCGCGATTACAGGAAACAAAAGTCGCGATGCGGCCGAACAACGGCGCGTATGAAAAATTCAAAGGCGCGCGCATACGACACGCGTGAGATCGACAAAATCGGCCGCTATTGTGCTCTCTCCTCTTCGTTTTCGTCAAAGTTTTTTTTTACGGCCAAAGGAACGCGCGCGCGGTAACCCAAATCTGCCGACGCTATCGCGGTTTGCGGATCCGACGTGCGTGACGCTTTTCGTTTAAATAACGCGAGAAGTTGTCGGATTTATGGTCGTCGCGTATCAGAGTCCTTAAGTCGGCGTGCATTCGCGCTGTTTGATAATTAAATTTTATTTTCAACGGAGCGAATTTAATAAAATGGCGACTATTAAATTCTAACTATTCCGCCGCGCCACCGCGGGTATCAACGAAGAATATATAATTTTATTCGCGATCGCGCGATAATTCGGTTTCGAATGTTTCTTTAATAAAATGTAGATTGTAAAGGGGATTTGCATAAATTGTTTACAGTTTTCCAGTATAAACGAATGTTATATTCGTTTTAGATTATCGCGTGATACTGTAATTGAAATTGTTTAGAACGGGGCTTGGCCTGTCTTTGACTTTAATGCAAGTATTACTTCTTCTTATCAAATCACGTGTAGCCATTTTTTTCAATTCTGCGTATAAATTAAAAGGTAAGGCGTTCGCATTCCGTGCCATTAATTAAGGATTGGTCGTCAGAGCGCTCGACTGCGCCACCCAACAATAACGAAAATCGATGCCAAACAAGCAGATTCTCTTGTGCATACTTCCTTCCGTATACCTTCAGCTGTTTGAGCAATGAATACTGCAGCGCCATCTGAAGCATAAAAATGGCGCAAAGTAAAAATAGAAACATTTTATGATTCCCCGTTCTCACGTTCACGTTCTTACAACAAAAATAAATACGACTTCGTACGCAACAAAGCAGAACCGCAGAATTGTGCGATATCTCCTTCAAATAATAATAATCAGCGAACGATGTTCTTGCGTCGCGACCCCTCGTCGCGATTTTTCGCCCGTACAATTAAAAAGTCGAGAATGATACATATTGAAAATGCCGAGCACTCGAACCGAACGCGTCGAAACGAGACACCAAACAACGCGCGGAATCGCTCGTCGCTGAATGGATTAGAGCGAAATTCGATAACGCTCATTCATGCCGTTTAAATGCACGAATTAATTACAAAAAGTGCGGCGAGATTGAATTACGGATTCGATTATACGCGCAGGAAAAGTAAAAAAAATGAAGTAGCGCGCGTCCGACGATAATACCCTTGGTTAATTCAAATACGAACGATTAACAAACGAAGTGGGTGATTTCGGTGGACGCGCGATCGCCACGGTAATGGGGACGATGACAAATATTCGGCATTGAGCGGCCGTCCCCGTCCTTGCGGCCGAGAGGTATATACTCTTTTGCAAACAATTCGAATCGTTGCGAGCACCAAATTCAGCGGATCGAGCCGATGAACCAGTCCGAGCAAACAGACCGAAGTGCGCCGTGCGGCACGGAAGTCGAACGCAGACGGACAGAAACGGCCATTATGCTCGGTAACAAATTGTACTCGCGCGCTAATGCGATTGCGTTGCGATCGGTCTGATGTATGGTCGCGCGTTGTCTATCGCATCAAGGCCGCACACCGATAAATATGAGATTAGCCGTAAATCGTTTTGGGGCGGCGCTCGCGAATTTCGACGGACAACAGATTTCGGCGCGATCGTCGGCCATATGTTTAAATTCAAATCTCATTATTGCATTAGCCTCGTGTAATGAATTTCACGGATAAATCAGTTTCGTTCTTCTTCCCCGATGCGGTGCGCATAATTGTAAATCGTAATTTTGTAGCGCGCATTTCGGCGCCGAGCGTCGTGCGTTTTATCGAATTTTGCATCTAACCACGTTTTGTCATTAAAATCTTTGTGTTCGGACAATGAGTTGGTTACATTTGCGAGGCAAGCCTAATATTTTTAGTACAAATTCCGCAATACTCGCGGCTTTGTATTATTTTTTTTTTCTTCGATTTTGGTAATGCAAAATGCAAGCAGGTTTGACATGGTTTGTGGTACGTACGCCAGCTTGGCAGGAGACGGTTAAATTTTGCGTAACTATATATTGTCGTTGTGTGCCATAAACAATACATATACACATATCTTATATGCAATTAATGTAGGTCGTTCGATGTCAGTAGCATGGGTCGCGGATTACTAAAGATTATAAGTATTTAAAGCGCTGTTTGTTTATCGTACGTAATAATAATAAACCGAAAGGATATATATACATTTTACGGGTGTATTACTTGGGTCATTTCAGGAGCAAAGTGGCGTGTTGGCGTAGCTTCTTGGCACGCAAAACTCCTCGACCCCTCGACCAATAGAAGTAATTGTTATTTTACTCCACTAATGTTACCTTTGTTCAACGATTACCCACATATTCATTATTTGTAAAAGAATACATTTCCCGTGACTCCAATGCGAATGTCATCATAAACCAAGTGGAAATAAGTCTCGTGATCTAATTACTATTATCGCGAAGGGAACAATCATTGTGAACTTGTCCTTGCGCGATTATTATCCCCAGTTCATCGTCGTAAAATGAAACGTTATTACAAAACAAATAACAATTATTATTTATTCGCATTCATTGTTAATTTCTTTTACAGAAAACACATTTATGTTCCAGCCATATCTTATATATATATATATATATATATATGTATGTGTGTGTGTGTGTCTGTATTTACGTTCATGTAATCCTTTGTTTGTGTTTCTATTTACGATTTGCTATTCGTATTTATTCCATATCACAATATTATTTATTGACCTTTAATGTTTTCTATAAACATACACCGTAATTACGCCATCAAAGCAAAACAATTTCACTAATCCGCTAACAGCGCTTATTTTTATATCATCCAAAATTTCCACACTTCGAAAATTATTCAGAACACAATTCTGATTAAACTTTGTTGTTGGCAATTACTTTTTCTTGTACACGCAGGAAAATGTCCCATTAAAAATGACTGAAAGTTCAGTAAATATTATTAACAACACAGTAACTCACGGACAAAACAATATAATTTCAGTTGGAAATTACCGAACTTTTCAGTAAATATTGATGAATGTTTGTAAATACATACCGAAAATTCATAAATGTTTACAGTAAAATTTCGGTATTTTCTGACTGAATTTTTGTTTTATCCGTAAGTTACTGTGTTTTTAATAATATTTATTACGAAACTTTCAGTAATTTTTATACAACATTTTTCTGCGCGTATACACATTTAAATATATATGTATTTATCAATAATAAAACTGATACAAAATACACTAAAATCACCGCAACGTTACGCCGAATTTAAAATTTGCCTTTTTTACTTTGTTCCAGCACGGATCAGCTCAATTTTATCTACCGAGCCTAAAGGACGGTCCAACTCCGAAGCAAGTTCAAAGGCACCCCGTGAAATAATTATTCAATTGCAGCAAACACAGCCAATTAGGGATGCAATTGTGATTCGGTCAATTATTGTCATCGTTAGTAATTAAAACGAAGCTAAATGAGTAGGCACGGTCGGAGTTGACATAAGACGATTTGCATAATTATTACCCTTCTTTGATCAACTCCCGAGACAATATCACACACCGGCAATGAGCATTGCCAATCGCTAATATCGATGCGCGCGATTCCGAAGGTTCCGTTCACAAGAAATAGCCCCGAACATAGTTCTCATAATGCTATCCTATGGGATGGCATGTTCGTCGATCTTTGGTCCCCCGCCTAAAGGGTCGTTTTTTGCCGAGCAACATGCGATTTCCAATGCGTCTCGGCGACCTGTGCATCAATCTTCATCGCCAGGCGAAAAAACGACATAATACGTTCTATCAGTCTCTCTTGGCCTTTCTCTAACGAACACGATCACCGCACATGTCAGTTTACCGAATTAATGCCGCAAACATCCGCGTGATACGGATGCTTGAGATAAAATGGCATAAATACTGGCTAATGAATTGATGACAGAAAATTGGCGCGGATGAACGGACGAGATCAGATGTAAAATTAGGGGCGATTCTACAAATTTTAAACACTGAATGGGTTGCCGTATGATGAATGGGTTGAATATAAGTGTATACGCGAATTTATATATATATAAGTAAATGAAAATCTGCATTAAAATATTGACACTGATGTAATTAATATTATTTTTTATATATATACTTTTCTATTTCTATGCATCAGCAAAATAAGTCTGAATATTTTTTCGGTTCCGACCTCTTTCTTTTCAATTCAGTTGAAATTGATATTTAAATTTTTCAATTAACTTCTTTTTATACAAAGTATATTTTTTTATGATTTTGTGTTTATCTTTTATTAATTAACTCGTTTCTTATATTGCATAAAATTATGTTACGCAATTATTGTAACAAATAACTGTATCCTATTAGGAAATATTAATATTCTTTTTGTTTTGCTAAAATTAGCGTTTACAATATTTATGTGTTTGCGATCGAATAATGAATTAATTAGAAGGATTCGTTAATGATTAATGATTGACTTATCAAAATACTTCAAATCCACATACTTTTTGCAAGACGGTAAAAAATTGTTCCGTGAATTTTTTAATGGTGTAACCTCCAATCATTAATTATATAACTCCCCTCGATTCGATATTTGTACAAGTTTGACTGTGAGAAATAGATAATAAATCATTTATTAGGGTTTTATTGATTATTTCACTCAACAACCTGAAACCGAATTGCTAACAAAAAGTACTCATCACGAATATATATATTCAACTGTGAATATTTAATGTTTAATAAAAAATTGTAATTAAATTAAAGCTCATTTTAAAATACGATATATTTTATACACAATCTATATATATGTAATAATCGACAAAATTATTTAAAAGAAATCCATTATGGTGATTATTATGAACATTTTGCGTTGGGTCGTTTTCGTCCCAGGGAGGAAATATTACGAAAATAATATTTTTCTAGATGAAAAAAATGCTTTCGCCGTTTTGTTGTATGACAAAAAACAACTCTGCGTACTAGGTTCTTAAAAGTTTCGGTTTATATGCCAAGTGGAATTTGCGTAATTTCGCATTTGAAGTCTTGCATGAGGTCGACGTTTTGTGCGTAAATTGGTGATTATATCCGGTGGCAGTGAAAGAGATAATTAACCTTTGAACAAAGTAACGCATTCGTAACGGTCGCGACAAATAGAAAGAGTAATCGACTGGGAGTGTAATTGGTCAGTCAAAATAAAATTGTCCGACGCAATTTGGCTGGTAGCGCAGGTCAGCCAGCTTTTCCGCACATACACGTAGCACCGTTTTGTAAAATAAGCTCGAATTACTTCGAACAAACGTGCTCACATTCGATTCGATTCGAGCCTTTGTCGCTATATTACCTCGCTACTTTCGTGATCGTCTCGTCGCGATTACTTGCCACTTTGTATTGTCCATGTGCACTATACTTCTCTATGATCTGTTTTTATTTCGCACAACACAGAAATAAAGACGTGAAACGAAACACATTTTGTTCGTGTTTATGTACTCTTTCGATCGCGACCCCCCTTACGCAGATTTCAGTATAAGACGTTTTTCAATTACACGGAGAAAAAAGTATACCTAAAAATTTCTATATTTTCCGTGTAAAATTACCATACTTTATAGAAATGCAGTCAAAGATGTTATGTCTCAAT
>JABFQC010006463.1:0-10757 GCA_022817085.1 Psilanteris sp. ZL-2020 | reverse complement strand
GCTGTGACTTGTTGGTGAATAGCTTGGACTGGTTGGAGAATAACTCGGACTGGTTGGTGAATAACTGGGACTCGTTGGTGAGTAACTGGGACTCGTTGGTGAGTAACTTGGACTGGTTGGTGAGTAACTTGGACTGGTTGGGGAATAATTCGGACTTGTTGGTGAATAGGTGGGACTAGTCGGCGAGTAATTAGGACTAGATGGTGTCATATTCGGTGAAGCTGGTAAATAAGTTGGCGATGTTGGTGAGTAATTTGGTGAAGCTCCACCAGCAGGAGACATTGGGTATGGACTCATAGATGGACCTGGACTTCCAGGACTACCAGGCTGAGGCGAAAATGGTGAATATAATGGTGATAATCCTGACGCATCGGAAGCTCCGGATGGTGAAAAACAGGCCCCGGATACTGGAGTCATTCCTATTAATAAATGAACAAAAAAATTATAAATTTTGTGAAACAAAATAATTCGCAAATTATCTCTAATTATAATTACAGTAGTCTGTTATTAATAATTAGAAATAAATATTATATTTGTAATTATTGTGATTACAATATCATTATTTCAAAAGAAATTTATAAAAATATTAATGTTGATATTAATGGTACTTAGCTACCATTATACATCTTTAAACAATTAATTTCAATGCAAATAAAATATAATTATAATAATAAAATTAGTATAATACATACCAGGTGACATGCTGGATTGATATCCAGGAGTAGCAGCTCCTAACCAAGGTGTCATTCGTGGACTCATACTGGGAGTAACTGCGTTACCAAAGAACATTCCAGATCCTCCCATTATATTTGCACCTACAGCCATAGGAATTTCAATTCCAGCTTTGCACTTTTCAGCATCCAACAGAAGATCGAAGCAGCCTGAAAGGTACATAAAATACATTATTGAAATTTCTTATAAACTTTAAAGTTTAACTCAAATTAATTAATATTAATAAAAAAAATATAAAAATATAAATTCACACGTACCTGTACCAATACGAGGTAATTGACCCATAATAATATTTTCAGAAACACCCCTCATTGGATCATTTTCCGCATGAGATGCTGCATCTAACAAAACATCTACAGTTTCTTCGAATGAACATCTGGAAGATTAAATAAAAAATGATTATTTAAATTTATATAATCAACAAAATAATGAGTCAATTATATATTTTAAATCGAATGATTAATTACCTCATAAGAACACCAGTATCTTGTCTGTTGATACCGTGACGTGTGATAGCCATAAGATGACCTTTCGCTGTCATTACGTCACAAAGCAAGGCTAAATGTCGGTAGTTTACGTAAAGGCCATAAAACTGCAATACTGCATTCATTTCCTTTTCAACGGATTTTCGTACAGCTTCTATACCAAGTACTTGGAAGATCTCACAAATATCGTTACTGAAGGTTCGCACAGGATCCACGTCCCTTTCACTTAAAACCTTGATTAAACTGGTACCGTCTGTTTCTAATAACCATTCAGCGATGGCCTTGAATTCACCAGTTTCGGTTATGATTATTCGTTTTTTCGCATCTGTTTGCGGCAAGTGCATGTATACTTTACCAATAGCTTCAATTCCTTGCAATGTCATTTCACTAAGAATATTTGATTCAATACATCTGAGGAACATATCGTCGTTCATTTTATCAACTGAATTTTGATCGGATTCAGTGAATTTATCCTCACTACACATAATTCTGATTCGAAGAACCAACTTTTCAGCGTTGTCATCGTTAAATATACAATTTAAGTCATCCCCGAAACTCGCATTTATCTTTTCAGCAATCTGCTCCATAGTCAATTTTTTGTCTGTCATTTTTTTACGATCTAATTCGATACGTAATAACCATGGCGAAATCTTTGATGGATCGAAGTCAGGCATTTCATAATAAACGTTTACAAATTCCTGATCTTCGGCAATCACAGTATTCTGTGGATCAGGGTCATAATAAATGGCGGTATTAGCTGTGACCTTTCTCAGGGTTGTGTGTTCTAAACGACACAAAACATTTTTGGCTTTTTCAGCATCACGAGCTGCTGCTCCAGTCAAAAATACTGTTAATGAAGGAGCTTTGGGTTTTTTACTAATGTTGATAATTTCTTTTAATCTTGGCACACCAAGAGTTACGTTTTTCGATGATACACCAGCAAAATGGAAAGTGTTCAGGGTCATCTGAGTAGCTGGTTCTCCAAGACTTTGAGCAGCTAATGCTCCTACCATTTCTCCAGGTGAGACTTGAGCTTGTTGGAATCTTGTTTCTATTTCACCAATAAGCCATTCAAATGCTTCACTTGATAATCTACAAATAAAATTGTGTAAATTAAGTAAAAAAAGAAGCAAATAATTAAAATATATTTTTAATCATTTAATTTAACGATTATTAAATACTCAATATTAAATAATTGATTTAATGATTTTACCTAAATAAAAATTTGTAATCTTGAATTTTGTTTTTAGATAATACTATATATAATAATTTTGATTTGTATAATTTTTTTAATTAAATGTATAATTTGTATAAAATATATATATAAATAAATAATAAATAGATATCTATATAAAGAATTAGAGATTAAAAAAACACAAACCTGAAATCCTCTGACACGCATTTGGAACAAAGTGTTGATCGAACAAGACATTGGAAAAGCAATGTTGCATTCTCATTGGCTTGCTTACTGAGTCTATCTTCGCCAGCGACAATAATACACTTTTCAAGTAAATCTTTAACTCCTTCAATTACCCTCATAGGGCTTAAATCTGTAGGAGCTCGTTTGTTTATGTGGAAGATTTTCTGTACGTTCCAAATCATTCTTTGCAAATTACATGGTAATACAACTTTTGATTCACCACTTGGGAAGATTTCTCTTAAAATAGCCCGATCTCTGTTAAGTTGATCCCATTCACGTTCAAGTTCTGATATAACTTCACCAGATCCCATCATTTCTCTAACAATGTCTTCGTTAAATATACGACGCAGATAACGCTCGTTTGTAGGATCAAATTTAAACTTCTTTTCAAATGCTTTATTACTTAGTTTAATTGTTGGCAAATTTTGGAACTCAACAGTTTCTCCACAAAGACCATCTTCACCATATCTCAATTGAATAAGCTGTCCAACTGAATTACGAACCGTTCCGTCATAGTGTACCATTACAGACTCCATAGCCTTTATCAGACGACGCTGAATATAACCAGTTTCTGCAGTTTTTACAGCAGTATCAATAAGACCCTCACGACCTCCCATAGCATGGAAATAGAATTCGGATGGTGTCAAACCAGCGAGATATGAATTCTCGACGAAACCACGCGATTCAGGACCATAATCGTCTTTGATGAAATGAGGCAATGTTCTTTTACGAAAACCAAAAGGAATTCGCTTACCTGAAATAATATAATTAATATAATGTCACAAATAACATTTATATTATTTTAAAATAAAAACTGCTCAAAGATGTTTGGATCATTGTTTAATTTACCTTCTACGTTTTGCTGACCCACACAAGCAATAACTTGAGAAATATTAATGTTAGAACCTTTGGAACCTGATACTACCATAGCCTTCAAGTTATTGTATTCAGTTAAAGATTTCTTGGCTGAACCACCAGTTTTGTCACGAGCATCGTTTAAAATTCTGTTTACTTGGTTCTCGAAAGTCTGACGCAATGTGTTACCAGGAGTTGGTTCCAATTCCATATTGTGGGCTTTCTGAATGACCTCTATTACATCTTCCTTGGCTTTACGAATAGCTTTTTGAATTTCAGTATACGTTTGAGGATCAGCAATGGTATCACCAATACCAATTGAATGACCTTCTAACAACAACCAGTTGTTAATCACGGTCTGAATATTACCATAGAATCGACCACAAACCTCATGGCCCAATTCTAACATACAAATATGTAACAAAGAACCAGCAGAAGTACCCAGAGTCTTTTTACAGAGAATACCCATAACTAATTCTCCGTGTTCTACCATGACCTTTGTATCACCTGGGGAAATCCATTTATAAGGACCATCATCTTCTTCATCAGGATGGGTGCTGTGCGTTCGAATCATATTTACATTTCCTGGGATAATCAGAGAAAATATTTGTTTTCCTGTCCAAAGTTGTTTGGGTTTCAAAATGCAAGGTTGTGGCATCTTCCCATCCCAACTTGGCAAGAACATGAGGATGTTCATCATTTGTTCTTTCTCAATGAAAACATCGCGTTTGGTCATTTTACGGACAGCTGTCAGTGTGTCCTGCACAATACCCATAACGGGTTTATTGGCTTGTGGAGTAATGATTTGACGAGGTGTAACATGAATATTTTCAACTTCAGCACGAGTTTCCATTGATTGAGGAACGTGTAAATTCATTTCGTCACCATCAAAATCAGCATTGTATGGAGATGTGCAACTTAAATTCATACGGAATGTACTCCAAGGTAACACCTTAACTCTGTGACCCATCATACTCATTTTGTGGAGAGTAGGTTGCCGATTGAAAATAACTAAATCACCATCTCTAATATGTCGTTCTACACGATATCCACATTGCAAATGTAAATCTGAAGGATGGAATCTATAAACAAATTATTTTTTAGTCTTTATATAAAAATATTGTCTTATTATTAATTCTGCCATTAGTGTAATATTAAATATGATTAAAAAAATATTTATGACTTAAAATTAATTACACATAATTACCTTAAATCAATACGTTCACCATTATCACGAATCACATATTTTGCACCAGGATATTGAGAATTTCCTCGTCGTACAAGCTCTTGCATTTTATCAATATTAAATGGAGTCACAATTTCAGGGAATGTTAAATTTTGTGCGATACTTCTGGGTACTCCAACCTGATCGATGCGTAGATTCGGATCTGGTGTAATGACAGTACGAGCAGAAAAGTCCACACGTTTACCCATCAAATTTCCTCTAATACGACCTTCTTTACCCTTAAGACGTGCTTTAATTGCTTTTAAAGGTTTTCCAGATTTCTGCATAGCACGGGGCATACCAGGCATATCATTGTCAACAAGAGTAGCAACATGAAACTGTAGCAATTTAACATTTTCATGAATGACTCGAGTAGCACTACCTGCTTGTTCGTTTTTAATCAAATCGTTGTTAGCTTTTATAATGTCAGCCAATTTGTGGGTTAAGTCGTCTTGATTTTTAGCTGAACCATACATGATAACAGCTGGTCTGACAGCTAGTGGAGGTACTGGCAGTACTGTTATTATCATCCAATCTGGACGAGCATATTTTGGATCCATACCCAGGATGAATGATTCTTCATCTGTGATATGTTTTAAAATTTCCCAAGCTCTTTCTGCAGTAAGATACATTTCTTTTTCTTGAGTGTCTTCATTAACATGCTTCCATTTAGCAAGAATTTCTAGACCAGATCTTTTTAAATTAGGTTGAAACCTGCCACAACCCCCATGGCCTGGTTTTTTATCACCTTGTCCTTCTGGACCATCTTTGTTTATGTCCATTTCATCTCCTCCTTCACAGATATTTTTACTCTTACATAAGTCATAAACAAATATTAAACGCTTTCGTGGTTGACCTTTGGTTTTCATCACAATTTCTTTTATTTTTGGATTGTGCTAAAAAAATAAAAAATTAATAGATAAATAATAATTGAAATTCGAATTGCTATTTTTTTGGTGGAAATTTAAAAATACTTAAAAATAATATATTAAATTATTGTTATAAAAAACGTTTATGTTGTCAATATAATTTTTTTTAACTTTTGTTAATAAGATAAAATTAGAAATAAATGTTAATTATTAATAATAAAAATAAAAGTATTTAAACTTACAGGGCTCACTAAAAGTTTTGAGCAATAAAAGCAAACGCATCGTAGAATTTTGATAGTTTTTGTTATAAAACCAACATGAAATACAGGTTTTGCTAAAAGAATATGACCAAAATGTCCAGGACATTCGATCATATTTCCAGCACATGTTTGGCATCGAAAGTTTTTATCGATAACTCCTTGACGTGGATCCATAAGTCCTCCTAATTTAGGCCGGCCACCTTCCATTGTAACAGGAAAGCGTATGCCACCTTTTGTAACGGACATACGAGTCTGTAAATAAAAAAAAAAAACATATATGTTATGGTATGTGCATATATCATTACTTTTCATATTAAAACAGTTAAAGCATAAATAAATCTTAAATGATTAATGTTCTATTTTAAAAATTAGAATCAAGTATGCTCATATATATTTTATTATTAAATTTAGTTCCACATAGTATTTAACATATAAGAAAGTCATACAAAGTTAGCATATGTGCAACATATGTCTCATACAATATTTTTATTTAATTATTTAAATTAAACTTTTATCTATCTCGTTAAAATATCTTTATCTCTATCTCTTTGTTTTATCTCTTTTCTATATTTTCTCTATCTGTTTTTCTATTTCTATAAAATAAAAGTCCATTAATATTCTGTTTGTCTAGAACTTAAATAATATGATTAATATAGTTTCGAAGAAAATTTAACAATAGTATTTTAAATATAACTAAAGGTACTTTATATTTTAACGAATTCACTTTCCCAAACAGATAACAGTTATTCAAAACAGGTAAACTTTATAACTACAAGGGTCAAATTTTAGATGATAAAATAACCGTAATTAGTTAAAATATGTCTCCTTTACAAACATTTTTGTTTTAAATTATAAATACCTAGAAATATAGTTAGTGAGTCCAATCTTAGTGATCAAAGATTAAATAATTATTATTAATTTATGATACAGTGTGAATAAATACTTATCATACTTAAAATTATTGATTTAATTTTCTTTTAGGAAAAATTTGTTGTTTTTTTTTTATATAAAAACTGTTTTAATTTATAACAATATTTTTATATTAAACTTAGATTTTATTTTGTTACAGTAGGAAAATTACTGGAAATAGATAAAATATCAATTAAATTGACATTATGTTATAACAAGAAAGATGAGATAATAATTTCTAATTCTTTAAATAAAATTTATATTAAAATTATAAAATCAAATGCTCTTTTTTATAATTTTTTAAATGTGAGCTCAGTATAATTTATGTATGTGTCAAAATAAATTTTATAAAATATAAATTGTTTTTAAATCGTACAAACTTTTAATTATAATATATTTCAATCCATTTAAAATAATTGTAAATATAATATATATATATGATTTATAAAAATAACTTAATTTAAATTATATAATCTTTAATGGAATATTATATTAAACTATTTTTAAAGTAATGAATTAAAAGCTTTAACAATAATTCATGTTTTAGACTGATGTCTATCAATTCTAAATTAATGCACAATATATTACGTAAATGTATTTTTTATCTATATATACAAACAATTTTAAGAATTTCTTTCTTATAAACAGATCTATTTAATAAAAGAATTAGTAGATGTATTTAATTTAAGGTTCATTGTTTCAAATTTTCTTTTGTAAAAGATATTGTATTTTGTAAAAGATACTCTAAAAATAATAAATATGGCTTTTCAGATAACATCAAAATAATGTAACATATGTTTCTAAAATATTTTACATTTACAACAAAATATAATAAAGAATAAAAAATAAATGTATAAATAGATATACAATATAAACAAATTAAATTAATTAAAAAATACACTATATGAGTAAAACTAAATGTTCAAAAATAAATTTTATAAAATATTATTATATATATATACATTGTTTTTAAATTTTGTATAATTTCATTATAATGTATTTCAATCAATTTAAATTAATTGAATATTTTAGATATTAATATGAATCATAAAATAATTTTATTTAAATTATTTCATCTTTAATGTAATGAATTAAACAATTAAGCTTTAACAATAGTTCATATATTAAACAGATGTCTATCAATTTGAAATTAATAATACATAATACATTTTATGAATGAATTTTGTTATCTATATATACAAACAATTTTAAGAATTTCCTTTTTAAAAATAGATACAATAGTATTAAAAGATTAGTAGATTTATTTCAATTTAGGATTTATTGTTTGAAGTTTAGTTCTGTATAAACATTTTAAAGGATACTCTAAAAGTAATAAATAAATCTTTTTAGATAAAATCAAAATAAATAACATATGTTTCTAAATTATTGTATATTTACAACAAAATATTATAAACAATAAAAAATCTATATCAAATACATATATTTTTTATCCCTCTTAGGGGGGGAGGGGAAGTAAGTGTCCATAATTACTAAAATTAATATATAAATAGATATACAATACAAAAAATATTTTAAATTTATTAAGAAATACACTATATGCATACAATATACATATATTTATATTAAAAACTACCAAACAAAATTGAAGAAGTATATCTACTCATTTTCACAAATTTCAGTGATTTTGTTTTCTTTTTTATTTTTATAATTTTAAATTATCAAAAGTTATTTAAATAACACCTGAAATATTAAATACATATATTATGAAATTAATTAGAAAATTAAAAACTATTTGTTTGAAATTATTATTATTAAGTATAGAAAAAGGAAATAAAAAACTTTAGGTTTTATCTTTTCTAGCAAATTAAATATTTATATACATATATATTTAAAAACAAAAATTATTGAAATTTTTAAATCCAATTATATATGCATATACAATTTGTTTTATACATTTAAATAAAGAAAAGTATTCCCTCTTATTAGCACTTAAAATATGCATATATATTTATATATTATTTATTTGATTAATTAATTGCACTTTGGATTTATTAAAAAAGTTTAATAATTTTATTTAACTCTTTAGTTAAGCTAATAAATGATAAACTTATATCTGAAAATGTAACAACAAACAATGAAATAGGTATAAAAATATTGTATAAATTATTTGTACTTTAGTAAATTGCATTTAATTCTTTTGATTTTAAAATGGACACATGTACACTTTTTTATTAATTATTTAAGAAACAATAGTTTTTAAATCAATATTATAAAATTTGCTGAACATTCAATGAATATTATTAAAAGTAAATGTAAGTATAAGATTTGTTTTGTATCAATTACACATGCCAAAATATTTTAATCATATCTTACGATTTCATCAGGTGACAAAATGCCAAACTGCACTCGTTTAATAGTCCGTAAAGGAGCTTTTGAATCCAAACTAGTCATGATTATGGTTTTAATTCACTTGTTAAAAGAATCAAAATATTATTAATAATACACCGGTTATACTGCCGATAGACACAAATTCACAATCAACTTGTAAATTAAAGTACGCCGTACAGTTCAGCCATCTTTACGACTCTACCTTCCGCTTCCACACACTAAACTCTTTTTTATGCCGCGCAACAGCAACACAGTTATATATATACTACCATGATAGGAAACCAAGGGGAAAACCAAACAGAATTTTAGAGTGCTGCCATCTATAATGCTGATGGAAAAAACATTAGTTCAACTACAGTTATCACAAATTTGTTTTTGTTATGTTTAAAATATACATTGACATATGCATTATTATTTTCATTAATAATTAAACAATTTAATATAAAAATTATATTGTTATTAAGCAAATTATATGTATAAATAAGACAATACATAATACATTTTCCCTCTATACTTTATTAATGTCCTCAATTATAAAAATTAACAAATTATGATTCTTAATTAACTAATGTATCGTAGTTTTTCAAGTATTTTAACTAAAATTAGTGTGATTTGTAATTTTTCTGTTGCACTTTATTGGGGTTTCTAAGCGATTTTGACAGATGATTGGCGTGTTCGGTTTCTAACAATATTTTGTATTAATAAAGGATAGACAATTCACTGTCGATAAGTGTGTCCTTTATTAATATAAAATATTTTAGAAAACGATACGCAACATGCCACAAATTTTAATTTTAAAGTAAAATTATTTGATGTAATAAGACAAGTCGATTATTTGCATCATCTTCATGCTTGACTTCCCACGTCAGCAATTAAATATAAATATATATTCACTTTTCTTATAAGGAATTTAATATTTTTATAATAAATGAAAAATATCCTGAATTAATATCACATGTTAATTATTATATGCCGCATTCTGAAAATAACAATGTTTTATTAATAAAGGACAGACAATGCTATTCAGGTAAGTGTGTCATTTTTCAATAAAAAATATTGTTACTTTCCGAATGTACCATTAATTAACAAAAATATACCAAAATCTGCAATATCTGTCAAAATGGTACAGAGGACCATTTTAAAGTCGTCCTTATTCAAGCGATTTTAACAGATATTGCAGATTTTGATTTATTTTTGTTAATTTATTTAAGACATAATTTTTTATTAATCAAGACAATTTTCCCGTTATGTGAGAATTTAGTCAATTTAAAAAATCAATTTAATATTGTATTAAATGCGTAGTTAGTCGACACGTTATACTTGAAGAATCGTCTTACGGGGATTTTGAACGTCTACTGTAACGGGGTTAGTGTTTTTCATTATAATAATGCAAAATAACTTACACATATAACTTATAAATACTTCATACTATATTTTGAGTATGGGACATTATTTATTCGTAACAAATTTTAATTTTCAAACAAAATTAGGATATCAGATTAGATAGATCGATTTTTAATAAAAATAACAAGATTAATTAAAATATCACCTATTTATTACTATTAAACATTAATAATACTAAATAGTTGACATTAATGTAAATTTATAATACAAAATATCTTCTTATTATTAAAGAATGTATCTATCGAACCA
>JABFQC010006462.1:0-10757 GCA_022817085.1 Psilanteris sp. ZL-2020 | reverse complement strand
GTATAATAAAACACTGTAGACTTCTACTCAAATAAATATATGGCAAATCCATTAATGAAATCATATAAAAAATCGATGTTACTCGTGAAAAAAGAAAAATTAAATATAAATTTTACCAATTTCGTTTATTTCGGTGTAAAATGTTATAAGTATAGTCAAATTAGGATAGTTTTGAAATAAAATAACAATCAATTCATATATTAATAGTCTTCAATCAATATAATTTTTATATATTTCAATTCTTAATATTATTCCTTTCGTAATATTTATTAATATTCATTATATATATTTTAATGCTTGGTTTAAAAGTTAAACTTTATTGATCAAATTTAGCGCAGTAAATATATCGATGTGTACAAATAAATTAATTCCGCTGCAGCATGTCAGGATGCAACTTAACGTTATAAATTTATCGTTCATAAATTTACATTACGCAATCAGTATAATTATTATAAAAATTGATTGATATATTGTATTGAATTGTGTACTTCCTATATGTACAACTTTTTGTATAGAAAAGATACACGTTGAAAATTTTCTCTTATGCTTTCGCACATTTTCTCTCTTAATTCATTTATTACAAAAAGTTTAACATCTATGAAGATTTAGATAAATCTAACCATTTGTGCACCAATACCGGTTTTGCAATTGACTGTAATTATAATTAGGAAAAAATAATAAAATTTGAACTAATTAATTATTAATAAATTTATATGAAAGTTGGAGAAATTTATAATTATAGAAAAATTATATTTAAGCGATTCGGTTAACAAAAATATAATATGATGTATTGTAATGATTATAAATATATGTATAAATGGTATCAACCAAATAAATAAAGAAATAAATAAATGTTTCTTGTTTTATAAATAGACAGAAGAAAAATGATATAGCGATTGTAAAATGAATAAACATTTTTAATGCATTGACATAAACTACTGTTACAGTATGCTGTATACTCAGCAATACTTATACAAACCCTTTATCATGTCCAGACGCATGTCACCAGTATGCCTAAATATCTACTTTGACGTAGAATTTTGGTAACCCGAATATGCTATTTATCTAATGTAAGAGAAACAATAACTGAATTTGTTTCTTTTACTAAATAGCAATTTCTTTGTCACTGTTCATTTCGAATTGCATCGTCTACATAACGAAATATAAAAATTTAACGGAATCTCAAGAGTCGCACTTTTCAACACTTGCGGACACTTGATTTTGGGAAAACGGACACCTCATCATTTTTCTTTGCCTAAAAAACATATATAAACTTTGTTCTCTCAAAAAAGGCGCAGTCGTAGTTTTAGTTTTTAGTTTTCATTAGACATATCCGAATGTTTGTAAGTGAAGTTGTTTGTGCTACGGTATTAGTGTATTGTAGTTTCAGTGTATTTTGTAGTCATTGCAGATTTTCATTACGTATATTTGTATCTTATTGGTGATTGAATGTAAGTTTTAATTGTTAATTAAATAAGTTAAATAAATACTTTTGCATTTAATTTTCTTAATTCACCTTTAATAAAGTGTTGGGAGAAAATGGGAAGTCCCTTTCATAAATTGTTTATGTATTGCGAAAACGTAACACTACTAATATTCGTATTATATATTTTCTGTTAATATAAATTATACAGATAGATTTGTATAAATCGCCGCGTCAAACTATATATAAAATATTTGTGATAGATTAATACTTATACTTATATATACGTTTGTACAAGTATGAAGAGACGTAACCTTTAATTTTACCTTCTCATTTAAACACAACGTATTAATAGCGACTTTACAAAGTACAGGATTGACTTAACATTTCATTTTTCATTCAAATTAAAATTACATTCTTGTTCAGATTGATAAAATTGTAGTCATTAAATTAATGTGATGCGAAGTATCAAAAGAGGTGTGTTCAATTAATTGAAATTAAATTATCTAAAATCTATATGTTATAATTGTATGTTCAACAAATTAAACTAATCAAATTCCTACCAACGAATATGTATATTTTTAAAAGCAGGCGTAAATCAACAACCAACTCATCTGTTTTTATCATGATTTTAATCAATGTAAAAGCCAATCAGAATATATTTATAATTACGAAACTTTATAATTAATTTTATTTACCTAAAGAAATAATAACGTAAGTTATTAGTTTTATTTAATTATTACAGGCATATATATTGTACAGTTTATTAATTATATATAAATATAATTTTGTGTTAAGCACACTTTTACAACGAGTATCAATATAATTACAATTTTTTAAATTTAAATATTAAGTTTTTGTCTCATAGTGTACTAAAAAAATTATTTCGATTGTTGAGGCATACAAATTTGTTAGACAATTAAATTATTAAAAAAAATAATGCTTCAGACTATTTTGAAATTGGAACTGTAATTTTTTATAAATATAAAATGACTATGATTTAACGTTGTAATTTAAATTAAATATTTTGATTTTTACGTTTATATTATTTGTTTGTGTTTATATATCTATATGCAAAAATTTTAAGTTATTTTTGAAGTAATGTATAAGGTTATTAATAATAATAGGTATAATATCTTTTAATTTCTGTGCATAATTTAATTTAACAAAACGAAAGAGCATAATTTTAATTAGCAATTAAATGTTAACAAATATTAAATACACTCTGATAAAATAGTTCGTAAACTATTTGACTTATTTTGCAATTTGTTTACTTATGTGCTACTAAAACGCATGTCTTGTTTTTTCTATAGTTAAAATATAATTCCTATAATAATACGAATATTTAGAAAGTAAATTGTTCATATAAACCAATAATACATAATATACATATAATTAAATATTTAGCCAATTATTTTCGTTTAAAATTCAATTATTATTACTTTTAAAGCGGACTGTTTGGAAATATGCACATCAATTATCCATATGCATTTAAATATTATTATTTATAATTTTTGTTCATTCTTTTACAAGTTTGTTGAAAGCCCATCACTCAAATAAACTAATATAACTATAATATTTGAAGTGTATAATCATAATTATAGAAATTTAACGCTGGAATTTTTATAAAAAATGAAATTCCATTTAGAATAACATATAAATTCACATTCATCTTATTTGACTGCATTTGATATTTAATTTAATAATATTTACAATTATTTGAAAGAATAAATATTTTCTAATTATCCTGCCGTCTAAACAGAAATTGTATGAACTCTTGAAAAAGACGTTTGGATTCTTTTATTTTCTATTATTATAAATACATATTTTTGCAATTTTACATAAATTATAAATGATGTGTTTGGGGCAAACCCGCAATATACGGTGCTGGGGCCCCCTAGGATCTCGAATTTGTGGTTTGGCTAGATTTTTAAAAGAGAAGTGGGTACTGGCGTGCAAAGTTGTGGTTTGCTCAAAAAAAAAAATTTTGCACACACGTAACTACAGGGGCCCAAATAGGGCGTGTCCCCATACCCTTCGATGGGCATATATAAATATATATATTTGAATTGCTATACTTTGATGCAGATGTAAGATACACGCAGAGAAAAGATATGTTGATTCAACCAAAACATTTGTTAGATTTACAAAATATTTGGTACATTCAACCAAATTTTAGTAAAATGAACAAACTTTCAGTTGAATCAACATATCTCTTCTCTGGGTGTAGTTATTATTTTAATTGAATTTTTAGTTTTGTATTACTTATCTTTTTTCTGTTGCATTACATAATAGCTATCTTTATGTAGTATTAATATTAATTTGGCTTGCGTGCAGCTTTAATACCAATCTGACACGTACACCTTATGTTATGTGCCATATTATGGGATGTTATAATTATATCAGATATTGGAATGGTTAGTTTCCAGAGTGACAGTTGTGCACCCGATTATGTTGTCATGCACCTTAAGGTATTTGAGCAAGCAAATCAGCGGTTTGTGAGAAGTCGTATTAAACGGCTTGCGGTAATCAATCTGGAACATCGATAGATTGCGGTTAATAGATAAATTCATCAATCAAAGGGTTTTCGCAACGATACTTCAACGGAATACATTATAAGTGATATAGATTTAATACATGCGAATCAATTTTTGTTTAGATTACGAATTTCATTTAACGAGACAAACATATACTACGTTGATGTTATAATTCTTAAATAGACTATCCTTTTCTCAACGATGCAAATTTATCTTAATTATTGGTACACGGCATGCTGGAAGTGTTTGGAATATTCAAGTAGTTACTCGCGATATTTTTTGTTCGTGTTTAATGTCAATAATACTATGTAGTCTTAATCTGCGATCTGCAAGAAACAGAATATGTCATTTAATTGGATAAATGTAATAAAGAGTATTTCTCATGAAATATAAATAGTTAACAGTTCGCTTACCGTAAAATTAGTATTTTCCTTTGTTTCAATTGTGCAATTATTTATTAAGTATATACATTTAATATTGACATTTCACAATTACAGTATTTCTATTTCGATAAATAAATCGGTTGATCCGAGGCATTATAAATAACCGTTAAGTGTTTCAAATTATTTTGCTTTACATATTTTATCCAGATTTGATAGATCTTAATTTTATTATTAAAATTAACGTTAAACTACTTTTATTTTAATTTTAAATTCGAACAAACATTATGCAAATTGAATTATTAAATATTTATAAATCAAAAAAGGGTTTTTTCATGCAAATAATAAATAAAAACGGCTCAGTATTAATTGGAATATTTATTTGTAGAAGGAAGAATTGAAATGGTTATTGTTTATGGTGTATATAAAGGATATCGATAATGAAGTTAACCTTTATAATAATCGTTTTCCTGGTGGGACACGATCATGGTCTTCTTTTGTTAGTCCCATTCGGAATATGAAGTTGATTGTACGATTCTCAGTAAATTTCATTTATTTTAAATACTATATTTCATTCAATTCAATGCTACACAAATCCTGTAACAAAGTAAAACGTACGAACAGCTAACAAAAGATTAATATATATATATATAATATAATTACTCGGAGCCTATAATGTGTTTATTTTGTTTTCTAAATGGACACTTTTTTTTTTTCTAATAGGAAAACTTATGCTAATTAGTCTTTAGCTTATTGACGTTATGAACGCAATCACCATCAATCATCATTCGATCACCCACAGAATTTTTTCTCTTAACAAACGATCATGTTTTATCCGGCTACAAATATAAACGTAAAAGGATGCATTACGTTAATTTATTTCATTAACCTGTGACGGAGTAAGCATGATAAATAAACGATTCTTAATCAACGGTGAACACTTTTAAAAACCAGTTTGTGTATGCTCTCATATTCCAAGGCTATTATCAAGCATTAAGTAATCCGAACTTGACATTTTGTGTTTTCACTATTATTTATACATATTCCACCGATTAAATTTGCAAAGCTCAAAAATAATATCATTTTAATTAAACAATTCATACATCATCCAAACCGAGAGTAAATTAATTGATTTAACGTTTTTTTTTCACACGCATAAATCTAATTATATATGCATATACTTTACTTCTGTCAATTATTTGTATCGCTTATATATGCTTAAAGATAAAATGCATATTTATAAACAAATTTTTTATATAAATAACAACTACTTTTTAATTATGTATTATTATTGTACTTGTATATCACCATAAACATAAAATGAATAAAGAACATGCAAAACGAATTAATTTTATATTAATTCGTTCAATGCGCTAACTATATATATCTATATATATTTTCTTATTTTCACTCCGTCGAACAAATTATATATAAACATATTTAAATACGATCCTTCGTCACATTATGCAAATAGACTTAACCATGATGCAACATAAAATGATTTACGTTCAGTATTGGTATATTAACATGATTTACAGTTCATCCCTCTTTTCAAAACCGCAGACCATTTTTAACACTGAAAGAAATCATAATTACCGGCGATTGTTCAACAGCCATTACAACCAATATTGTTTGAGCCAGAAATAACGTTGCACTTGGGCGTTCATTGTCGTCACGTTTTTCCCACGGTATTCGGAAAACTGACAGCGAAAAGCTCATACAACACATAAACCAAACCGACGCACGCATCGCTGCCGTGAAAACTTTCTTGCGTCTTCTTAATCGGCCCGGAAGAAGAGCGATAATATATAATTTCACTCGAGGAATTCCGTCGACTTTATCCCTCGCGCTTTGACGTCTCATACACGACGTCGATTTAAATACAACCTGTCACTGGCGAAGAGATTTTTACCGCGCCAAAAATAACAAGAAAATGTTGCCGACAGATATTGGCAATCGCCGTAAATGAAATTCCACTTTGCCGGAGTGATTAGTTTTGTAATCTAATTTTTGTTTGTTTTCGCGCTCGGCTCGTTAATTATTTTAATATTGGTCGCGTTTAACGCTGTTTAGGTCGACGAAAATTGGGTGGTAATTTCATTACCGTACGTTAACGACGAGGCCTTTTTTCCCGTCCTCCGCTTTGCTTACGGTAAAAACGTTAAAAATTTGAACACGAGTCTGCGCTTCCTTGATGCAACCGGTCATCGTAATTTTAATGTGCAGTGTAACGCCAACAAGTTTGTTCAGTTTATGTCCTGTTACGTAATTCGGACGGAAATTTCGACATTGGCAGATGAACACAGAGCCGCTCAACTTATTTTTTTTGCTCTGCTGTATGAAACAGTTCGCTGGAAGATAATTATTTTGCGGCATCTGGAACGTTTAATTATGCGAGAGCGGGGTTTAGGGGATAGGTGTAATCGGTGTAATCGCAATGGAACGACATTGCTTGCTAGACAAAATTAAGAAATAATTTTTGTTCCCGGTGCAAACGTATAATTAAAATCAAAAAAGGTGTTTGGATATGGTTGCAATTCATTATATATAGCAATACTGTATGTACGTTTAATAATGTGTGATATTACAATATAAATTGTAATAGAAAAAGTGGCCGATTTTGTACAGATCGTATTACACGCGCATAATATATATATAATCGTTTATTGAAATTATATAATATTTTTATTCTGATATTGGGTAAAATATACAAATTATATATTACTTTAATTAATGGTGTGTTATTGATAAAAATAAAAATTGTCTAAATATCAAATTATTAAAGATTAATAATATCACGTGTTAAGAAAATGTTAGACCACCTAACTTGGGCGTGAGATTAATTAGTTTATATTTAGTACGTTGAAGAAATGAAATGGCATTAATAGTGATATTTCGTAATCGTTAAATATTATAATAGTATAATGCATGCTACATATGAACTATCGTCATTCTTCCTCGCATTTCACATCAAGACCGTCTATTCCTTTTGTGATAAAAAGGACTGCGCTATCCAAGGACAGTTTACTGACATTCCACACCATAAAAATTAATAGTTCAAATCGAAATATTTTTGCACGAATTAAACGCTTTTTTTTAGTGCAAATTTAAAAATAACATAGATACACAGTTACCACGCTAAATAACCTATGTAGTTTCAAATATATAACAATAATTATGTATGTTATACTATATTAGTTATACTCATTTATCAAAATTAAATCAGCTTGTAAATAGTTATCTTGCAGTTTTTGTAAATAGTTTCTGAAATAAATGAAGTACAATTTAAGACAATAAAATGTAAAGACTTGTATATATTTAATCGTCAAGTATATATATATATATATACATATATGAATACAATGAAAGAATGTTGCATCAATTAATTACTATAAATATACAATTATTTATTTATTATATAATTACTATTATAATATAAACATCATCACATTATTATTATTATCATTATTATTATGATTATTATTATTATTAATATTGTTACATCATTGCATTATATTTTAAATTGCCAATATCATCTCGTTTGAAGAAGATATTTCTGTTTACAACACATTAAAATAATTTTCCTCGACAATTACGTATGAACTGATATTAGCTTATATAAAATTTACCCATTAGCAACGTTAATGTTTCATTACTTTCAATCAATAAACTGACTAAGCCCATTATACACCTTATTAACATTGTTACTAACGTGGCGTTCGTTTTGATTTTGACGCAAAATTGTTATTAATTGCGCTAATCCGACCAGTCCTGTGGAGTAATAACACTTTAATTTTATGCACGTCTTAGGACGCGAATTGATTGTTCGCTTTACTGTCACGCGATGCGGTTTCTCTTATAAAGAAACGAAAGGCCGCGTCTATGCATACAACTGCAAATTATCGAATGATTATAAGAGAATGTACTCGTGTACCTACTGACCGTATTCGTGTAACGCCATTGTAACAAGAAAACAAGGAAGATAGGTTATTGTAGAAGGTGAAGGTGGACGGACAACAGTTAAGCGTTAAAGTTGATAAAAACTTTATCAAGACATTTTTAGTAATCCCTGTTTGTCTTTTTTTATTAACTTGTATCAAGTGGATCATATGATTAGGTTATAATTCCGTTTTGCTGGACCACTGGTCGGAGGAAATAAATTAATTATTGAAAGTAAAAGTACAGTGAAAATGATATTGCAAATGTTGCTATTGATGATTAAAAGTGAATTGGAGATTGTCTTCAAAGAATATTTCTTTTTTAGGGTTACGCGTAGCTTTTTTAAGTAATTTTTAAAATTTGTTTAACAGCATCTCACTTTTATAATTCGTCAATTGTAATAGTTGCGACGGTACCACTTCAATGATGACTTTTTAATTGCTTCACTTATTAAACGGGTACTTCCTTCTCTAAATCGATTCTCACTGATCCTATTATTTATGCTTGAACTTCTTATTGTGTTTTAAACGTATTAATAAATCGTGATCGGCGCGATAAATGGCCTACTTAATACCGATAAATAGAATGACATTTATCCAATCATAATTGTAAATGATCTGATAAATAAGAATGCATTTTTTTAATCTTTTAATTTTTCTTTCAATTTATACTTTTTATATCCATAATATGAAAATAAGCTACACAATACCGCGAGAAAAGACCTTTTCTATTTTATAATTTATGTAACTGATTAAACGAAATATATATTCTTATGTCAACGTTCATTATTTTAAGTTAATGCTATAACGATATATACGTGCAATTTTTTAATAGTTTTAGGAAGTATTACTAGTTGAAGTTAATCATTATAACTTTGACTTTTTAAGGTGAAAGGTTGAAACGTAAAAATGACGCTTCTGGTAATTATTTATAATATCTATAAAATTATAAATATTATCTACTTTGTCCGTTGGTAAAATATACTTTGGAACGTAAAACAAATAATAATACCTATAATATATATTATATATATATTATGTAGACAAACGATTAAAATCGATTTTCAACCACATAATTAATTCTGTGTTAAAATTCTTAAATTAATTGAAATATTTAATTAATGTTTCGAAAGCATTGATATACTTGCATCTTTTAGTTACGAACACAAACAGTTTGAATAATGTGTGAATCGTATTAAGTATTCTTCACGGCTTTTAATTAATTTAATTTGATTAGTTTTTTAACCGTGATATTTCTAGTTAGTAAATTAAAATTCTTTAAAAATAGCATATCGTAATTACAAAAAGAAGCGCCCATTGTTTAGAAACTGAATAAATTTTCGAATGAAACTTTGTTATTAAATTTGTTGAGGCAAACTTTAAAAACAATTGATTTATTAGTTTTTATTACACGCATATATTAAATGTAAGAATTAACTTTCTTTTTGCTTTACTATGTTTATATTTACAATTTATAATAAATTTGAATAATTATATATACGTACATTATTTATACCCGTTAAATACGTATTTAAAGGTATTTATTTAAATGAAAAAAATGCATAATTATATACAAGCAAATACTTCTCAGCAAATCACAATTTTTTTCTTAATGATGAACACACGTCTAACGCGATACATATTTATCCTTGTTAGATTTTTATGAATGCATGTCCTATTCTGTAACAAAGATGATAGGTATTTTTCTACGGTGAAATTTTGCGAGTTTAAAACGAATAATTGCGTTTTTCTACATTACTTAAATGGTAAATTTTCTTATAATTCGTTCTCGGCTGATCTATATATATATGTATATTGTCATTTACAGGCAAACTTTCACTGAATAAATAAAAAGAACTAGTCTAAATTAATTTATTCTACCTTAAAAATATGTTACTGTTAAAATGATGGTTTTGTAATCGTTAAAGTAATTATTAAAATGTTAAATTAAAAAAAATATGATTTTTCGACGTACAAAGGTTAAAGGCTAAGTGTTTTATTACAAAAAATAAAATTTTGTGTTTTAATTATTTCGATATCGAAAAAAAAAGGAGTGCACGAAATCTGATATAAATAGGAATGAAATATATGTAATAAGGTCTAACAAATTAAATTAGTATTATATAATTAAATGTATGAATTACAATAAAAATGCACATAAGTTGCATGCAAGATGAGATGTTGTAATGAAAATTCTCGCAAGTCATTGGGTAGAAATAAATAAATCTATTGCTTAAATACAATAACTATAGATTCCGTGTTGTGCCCCGATCGTAATTGACTGCATTGAAGAACAAATTCTCATTAGATGTGTACCCGTGTGGCCGTAACGTATGTAATATATATGTAACGATGGGATCGGTCGCGATGAGGTCGATGGCAACTGGAACGTCAGGGTACGAGCCCGTCTCGGCCGAACGATGACGCAATACGAAAGTGGTTCTTGTGGAGGAAAGGTACATTACTACTCTTACAAAAC
>JABFQC010006461.1:0-10757 GCA_022817085.1 Psilanteris sp. ZL-2020 | reverse complement strand
ATTTTGTCTGTTTCAAAAAATTGGTCGTTAATTATATACAATATAAAGTAAAACATAAATAGACGTAAACACATATAATTAATAGAGTATTTATTTATATATTATATAAATATATTTAAACAAAATAAATTAAAATAATAATAAAATATTTCTATTAAATATATGTTTGAATGCATACATAAAACATATTACGTATTTTGTTCTGTTAATTATAATGAATTATAATTAGAATTATCGTCACAAATTATTTAAATAACACCAGTCGACAAGCTGGAAATTAAAACGCAAAGAAAATATACTCGCACAATATATCATGGTGTAACAACTCATCAGTCGACAAGTATTCTGAATCAAAATTAATTTTTCGATTTTGTTAACTAAATGTGCACTAATATTCTGTTGCTTTTCTTATTCCAGAACATTTAATCAATTCCAAATGATGAATTGTTCGTTAGGTTCTTTACTGTAACATGAACCTAACCATAATAAAGCACTACTTTTAAACTAAAACATTTTGAAATTATTCATAGAAATATAAAGTTAAAAATATATTTTCGCAGCGAATACATATATTATAATTCATATATTAAATTATATATCATAATAACGAAAAGTCATAACATGATATGTTTAACATAAGCGCGTTTCATTCTTTAAGATTCAATACACTAAACACTTTTTCATAACTAAATAATGCGTTAAGGAGCTCATCTCATTGGGGACAAGTTTTTGATAACCATCACAATGAATCAAAAGTCAAATTCACGACGAAAATCGAATGTCAAATTTCTGAATAGTTATTTCTCCAGAGCTCTGCGTTGTCGCAAGACCGTTTGCGCGTATCTTCGCATTTGCCGTTTCCCGAGAGAAACGTCGTACGGTTTACCAAAGTGGAGCTTATCGTACCCTTCCCGCCTAATAGAATAGGTATATCGCGTCTTCGCCGCTTGCGAGAGAAGAGCGCGCTTGCCTTCGCTTGCTCCTCTGAAAAGGACGCCCGAACCGTCGTTTGGCGGCATTCGAATTGCAAATATCGGAATGTTTGCATGTTGTCGTCACCGCATCGGTGCCCGGAGGGGTGGATCGTCGTACTTTGTGCCTGAAAAAAAGACGGAACCTCGAGTCAAACGACTGGGTAAGAATGAGACGCGAAACCGCAGAGAACTCCTTGAAAGGAAATGGAGAGGAACTGACTCGAGTCTCAGATAAAGACGAATAAAAATAGGCGAGCGAGCACAGAGATAGAGGGTGCAGGACGCTGTTTCCTGCCCGGGTAACATTAGCGCCCCCTCGCGTCCCCCTCGGCGGCGCAGGAGAGCGCGGCTTCGCTTCCTCTGCACGTGTCTCCCCGTGCACATGACAGACATCGCGAGCATGTCCTTTTGGTGCATGTCATTTATCCCGGAACTATCCCGCGAGAAGTACTATTTTCCTCAGCCAACAACGCCGAGATACGCGATACGTCTTTTGCTCTGGTTTAAATATTTCTTAGGGACGCATTATCTAATTTACGTGAAAGTCGTGCTCCGTAGAAATTGAGCGGCTGAGTTTATCACTGATACAATTGTAAAAAGAAACATTTAAAAAAAAAATAGAAGTAGATCGCAAATGATACAATTCTTCACGCTGGGAAAGTTAAGAGGAAGATGTATTTGCAGGTTCTGAGGTGGGGGGAAATAAATAAATGCGTATATGAATTATTTGGCTGATTTTATGAGTTGATTATTTTGGACTTAAATGAAATAGAGATGGTTTGTTGATAAGATAAAGAATTTTATTTTATTTTCGAAACATCTTTAAGTTGATAAATTATTTAAAATAGTATAAATTTACAAACAAGTTTTTACTATTACAGTGTATTAATTTTTACTTTTAGTTAAATTTTACGCATTTGTGTTTTATTTTTTAGATAATTTCGATTAATTAATTATTTCTATTTAAAGTGTAGAATTTTATATTCCTATGTTTTATAGCTATTATAAAACTAAACGTTAACTGGAAATACGTTGAAACATTTGTTCGTTGAACATTTTAGTAATGAGACAATGCCGAATGTTATATCACAAAGATCTTGCAACAATTACTCAAAAATAGCGAAATAATGTTTGCATATTGATTGCAAATAATAAAAAATATATATTACAATTAGTTCGTAGAAATTAGTTCTATTTTATAAATGAATATTAAATTTTAAAATATGCTGTTTTGTATATATTTTATATCCAACTATATCCAAATTATATTAATAAATTGAATTTAAACCTGTTCAAGTAAATTACTAATAGTATAGAAATTTAGAATTGAAAATTTAATTTTTCTGACTACACTATTTTTATCAAAGGATTATATTTATTAAATGACTAACGGTTGAATTAAAACAGTTTAAGTGTTCAAATTGAGAAAAATAATTTTGGTCGTTTTTAAATTCTCAATCTATATAATATATCCAAATTATTATGATAAATTTCACATTTAGCATTTTTTGATATTTTTGTGTGTCATTTACACGTAATTCAGTTATATCGTAAAAAATTCCTTGTTTAGGCAAGTCGATGCACGAGTTATCAATATAAAGTCATCCGATATTAATTACGGAAAAATAATTTTTTGCCATTTTTTTGAAAAAATCGAAAGGGGTATTACCTTAAAAAAAAGGAAATTCTCCAAAAATCAATTAAACTCCGGACATCAACGATTGCACCTATTATGAGTATGAAATTACCGCAAATATAGTGAGTTTACAATGATTTAAAGTCAAGAATGGCAGGATTGAAAATTTAAAGTTTTTCATGAAATAGACATTTTTTGTCACTTTTCTTTAAACGGAAAAATTGTTGCCAAAAAATTTTTGCTTATGCTGTTCCTGCATAATTCCAGTAATAACTTCCTACTATTGTGTCGCATTATTTCATCCTCCTTTCATTGGTTATTTTTGAATTACAATAAAACGTTGTTATAACGTCGGTATGCAATGTTAAGACAGCATTGGCTTACAACGTTAATACGGCGTTAGTACACAATGTAAAATAATGTAGACACTTTAACCAACATTAGTTTGGCATGGTATTCACAACTGATTTTTTATTGGCCAGCATTGGAATCCAATTCTTGGCAACTACCATTGGCCCCACGTAAAATGAGTTTTATCCATTGCAATTATGTTGGCAATTTCCACATGGATATTTAATTCTAGTTTATTCTGAAGTAACTTTAATAGCACACATAACAACTTTTCAAGATTATTATATAATAGTTGTTTACCACATATCCTTAGGATATATTGCAAGTAAATTTCATATATAATGATATTCTAATGATATAGTTCAAGATTATTGTTTAGTATACGCATTAACAATTTTTGCCAGGTAATTGGACAAAATTTGGTATAATGTTTGCGATTATTGAAAATATGTTTAAGGTATACTATGGAGTAGTTTTTACGAAAAAATATGTTTTTTAATAGTTTATTACAATAATATTAAATAAAAGTTAGTAATTCTGAGTTTCGCGCATGTTTGTAATTTTTATTTTTCTAATTTTAATGTATTATTATCAAGTTTGCTCACAAGATGGCGATAATCACCCCGTCTGGACATCGTATACTAATTCTTGGACACAAATCTAAAGGTCATCTTCGTCACCTGAAATATAAAATGGATCTTAATTTTAAAATAAAGAAAACTGCAAATTATTATAATTGAGTATAAATGTAGTAAAAAATATGAAGTTTTATAGTTATGTAAACTATAAATATTGTTTTATATTAAATAATTTCATAAGAATTTTTGGGATTTAAATAAATTGTTTGTCATATCATCAAGAAAATATAAGAAAAATTTACCTTTAAATTACTAAAATTCATAATAAAATTTTAGATTATTAAAAGCGTATCATATTTTGAAAATATTATAAATTATATTACAATTGCGAATAAGTCGTTTTCTTAGTTTGCAGTAAACTGACGTAAACTTTGTTGTTACATAACTAATATAGTGTTCTAATCAGGTTCTCGCAGATTCTGATTGGAATAATTATGATAATTAGATAGTCACACTGTAAAGTTTTTTGCTTCAGGTAACTTTCTTTTGAGATACTAATGAGTGTCAAATTAGTTTGCTTCATCAACTTCAATAAGCAAATGAAATTATTAATTGAAAGTGCGCTAAAAACCTTCTACATATAAAAACGAGTTTTCATCAATAAAATAATTTAAAATCATTCCCAATGTAATGTCTCGCATAAATTATAAATCCCGAAAATTAAATAACGCGGCAATATATTGCCACAATAAATTACATTTCATTTTCATTATGAAATTGAATGAAAAAATCATACCCATTGCATAAAACAAATTAAAAGTTCTATTTCATGTAACTGTTTCACAATCATTCGAATTATTATTGTTTCCAAATCCGTGTGCGTTTCACGAACCCACATTTTCGTCTAATCTCCGGATTCAGCGCTCAAATTTCACGTCGCCAACAAATTAGCAACAATCCGAACTACACTTCATCGGGATGTTTTCCCTTCCTTAAAACGTACCACGACTAATTTCCTCTTCCTGAAATCTCGCGCGAGTAACCATCATCATTAAAATTTTTCTCCTTATCGTCAATTTGCCCATCATTATATTCGCCGTAATTCCCGCAGCTGACCGGACTGAAAAATTTTTTACCAACGAAAGTTCATCCCGCTTAATAACGTAATTATAAAACAAAGATCGGCGACATTATTCACGGGGCCTTAAAAAATGGGCGCCATCAATTCGGGCTAAAAATCCGCCATCGTCTGTAATTTTGTACGTAGTGGGATGACTTCCGGTTTCGATCAAAGCTGTCGAAAAATTTGAAGCTTGATAACGAACGGCGATCCACCTATGAGGCGCACGGGTCATCTCGAACCCAATCATCAAAGTCGCATTTTCAGCGTAATGGGTGTGCTTAGTCGACCCGGTCGACGGCATAAAGGGCCCCGATCGACGGGGCCTGATCGGCACCAATAATCATCGCGGTACAATTACCGGCCTCGGGCAACCAATCACCTGTGCCGCGCTCGCTCGAGCACCTCCGTACTCTATTATTAGGCTGTATTATCGTAATACGCCATCCAGTCGAGACCGATGAGCCGGCCCCGATAATAGCGATGGCAAATGAAACGCCGCATCAGCGCAAACATATATCAAGAAATTGCGCCGCTCAGATTAAACGCTTTGAATATCTCCATTGCACATGCGATATGATTTCTCAGGACTGCTTGATGTCACGATTCGACCTCGTTTTACGGATTGTCTCACGTGCAGTTATTTACAGAAAATAAGTGAACGACGTGGGACTGAAATTGAGGGAATTTTGAAACGACAAAGGAAAACCATTGGCGTGGCGTAACCACCTACAGTGGTCGCTTATGAAAAATCTATGATTGATTCGACCCTGCCTTATGAATTAATATGAATAGGAAATGGAAATTCTTGATTCTTTTTTCTTTATCTGCGTGTGATTGCTGCGTTTAATGTGTCTTTCTTATGTCGAAATTGACCATTAGCGGTTTCTTGTGTTTATTAATGTTTACATCATTACGTTCAAATGCTTTTACTCCTAGTTCGAAATGTTATAATTAATGTGTATTAACAATTAAGGCGAAGGTTCAGTATATGTGGAAGGATAAAATGAGGGGAACTGGAGCGAGAAAATTTGTAAGGTGGTAAAATAATTAGTATTATCATAAACGAATAAAATATACGTGTAATTATTTATATACTATTGTTATTATCTAAAATGATCTATACATTATTTACGCGATATATGCTCAATGCACTGAACAAATGGTAATATTGAAAATGTTTAAAACAAAATTTTTATTTGTCAATATGAAACTAAAATACTATACATTTTATATTTAGAATTGTTTCAATATTTATTACGTATATAAAGCGAATCATTTTATTTTATATTTTCTCGAAAATGCATATAATTATATGAACATCGTTTTGAAAACTGAAAAAAATTGAATATACAATGGCTACAATAACAATATTTTGTATCGTAAGTTTGAAATTGAAAATTAACGAATTATTTATTTTTATTGCAAACTAAACTTCAATTAAAACTTCAAAAAAATTTTATATTAAAAAGATAAAATCTATCTAATGCTCTTTCTAAGAATGTGCTTAACCAAGAACCAAGCTGTATAATTAATTTCAATTATAAAAATATCATTGTCCTTTATGGCACTAGCAGGTGTTTCGCGGTCAGGGGTTAGTTTTTGTTGCACGAACACGGTGTTCACGAACTCGCCCCGAGTTATGTATAGTGGTCTAAAATTCCCCTCACAAAATAAACGTTTACAAAATCGTAAAGACAAGTTAAATCTTTCTGCAAAATTATTCTACTTTTATCACTGCTATATTACACAATACCCACATATATATATTTCTTTCAGTACTCAAAGCCATCACAAAGGCGAACCACTGCGCGATCATTTCAACGAGATAAATATTTTAAAATGTTTCAACAAATTCATTTTTCTTAAAGTTAACTTTATTTTTTCGCGTGTGAAAAAGGAAGCTTTCATACTTGGTCTTTTAAATCCAATAAATTATTCCACGTTCCACGCCAAGATTTTGAGTGTAAACCTTTATTATTATTATTCTTAAAAAGTATTCTTATCTGAAATGGCATAATAAAAAAAGCACCCAAATGCTGATTTGTATCCACTTTTTGCAATTTTTAATAGAAGCAACCGCATTCTTAATGCAAATTCTGAGATATAATTTTAGGAAAAAGGAGGAATTAACATCGAATAAATTAAAAGAAGGAACATCGATCAAAGTGTTAACCGTTTTGAAGCGTACAAACGGAACAACAAAGAAAAAGGGTTCTATTGTCCGACGACTAATAGTTCACTAATTTGCGCACAATGTGTGATATTTTGAGGCGCGAGTTCAGTAAGCGATTACCGGTCGGTGGATCGACTAAATCAATTCATAAAAGAATCGTAATTAAAGCTCTTTTGTGCCGTATACGTTCATCTGCAAGACTACTGAAGAACATCTGCTGAGCCGCGAAACCGAGACTTCCGTTTTTCCCTTTCGCATTAACGTCGACCTTTTTTGACTTCAAGCTTGCATTTTTCATATTTAATCACAAAGTATACCCTTTTTATTATCCGAAACTGTAACGCTGAAAACAACTTTTATTAAATAATTATAATTAATTAATACTATTTTTATTTTCGTACACTCGCAGAAAAAGGAGAACAGATTGACATATAGCTAATTTCAATAAACAGATTCAATTCAATAGTTAAGATCGTAAAAATTGTAGGTTTAACAAGTCATTTAATGTGACTTTCGTTTTACAATCTTTGACAATCCAGATTGTTGAATAGAATATTTGGATCGTCGTCGCAGTTGCAATCTGTAATTATTCGATTTAACAATTTAGATATTGAACGAAACTTTTAAGATATTTAATTCGACAATCCATTTTTCTCAGTGTAATTTTATGATTCGATTAAAATTGTACATTTTAATTGTATTATATTGAAGAAATCAAGCAACATGTGATTCTATTAATATAGATCAAATATAAGGTTATGTGCATAAATATTATACGCAAATAGAAAATACATAATAATTTGTTTAATAAGTGAATATAGATGGTTAATTGCCAATAATCATTATCATTATTATACCAGGAGTATTAATTTTATTCTAGAAATTTCAATAATTCCATTAACATTCATTATTTTTAATCCAAGAAAGGGTTTCTGGTTTTTGCTTTTGA
This sequence comes from Psilanteris sp. ZL-2020, assembly GCA_022817085.1. Classification (NCBI taxonomy): domain Eukaryota; kingdom Metazoa; phylum Arthropoda; class Insecta; order Hymenoptera; family Scelionidae; genus Psilanteris; species Psilanteris sp. ZL-2020. The sequence continues at coordinate 2,973 of JABFQC010006461.1, read as the reverse complement.
TAAGTTTGAACTTTCATCTGTTTGCCTCCTTCTGCCAGCCTGAAGAGAGTCGAGCGTCGTCTTCCGGCACTCGTAGTCATATCTCCTTGCCGAGTTTCCCGAATCCACTCTCATTATCCTGAGGAAATTAAATATGTCATCTGATTCTTAAAGTTAATTGAAGTTCAGTCTACCTTAAATGCATGCACAATTTCTAATTCATTAGTCTAATGTATTGAGAAAGTACAAAGATATAGACAACAGTCCAACTCAGCTAAGAATATCTTGTAACAATGCAATAATCCGTATTAAATTATTCTTATATAACATAATAAAAAATTTTACCCTGTAGTAATAGTAAAATCTGTGCTCTTTTCTATTAATATTAGAGTGTTTTAATAATTTTAGTAATAATTTAATTGAAATGTAATACATATAAATAAAACTATACAACATTTATTTTCACAACATTTATATAGAATAATTATAATAAGCTATCAAATCGTTATAAATACTTTTAATTTACGTTTATGTTTCGTACACATGGAAGATTATTTTTATTAATTAGAATATAAATGATAATTCTAAATGAAATTAATTAACCACCGTAAAAATGTATACTTACTTGAAGCAATGTTTATTCATCAAATTAATTTTATCGTGACTTAAATTACTTATATTTGATTTCAGATAATATACGGAGAAAAAATATATCCGCAACTATTTACTATATAATTTATCAAAAGTAGGTTATACTTGAAAATACTATAATAATTACTATATAATGTTTTAAATTTTTGAATGCGCACAATATTCTTTTCAACTTATGTAGAAATTTTTAATATATATGATATAGTAATTTTTATAACATTTTCAAGTATATCGTATTTTTGCTATATTATGTAGTAAAATGTTAAATATATGACTTCTCCGTGTACATTCATTCATTCTTTAAAAGCACGCCCACCTTCGATCATGTTATTAAATAAAAAATATTAAATCAAATATATCACCCTTCATCTATATAATTTTTATTCTATGTTCCATCACAAAATTACAATTATAAAAGAAAAAAAAATATTGTCTTTATTAACCAACCCGAAATAGATATACGACAAATCGTAATATAATTGATTACAAAATATTGCTACTATAAAAGAGCTGCAGTAAAGTTTGTCTGACACAAAAACGTTCCCCATTGGCCGTAAGTTTTTATTGCAACATTAACAGAGCAACTTGTTTGTGTGCAAACGAACAAATGAATCCTGCGAAGCGAACTGACAAGAAGCTATATCGCTGTGGTGGGGCGTTCAAAAACCATGCATGTACGTATATAATCGCAGGATTCATTTCTATAGCACTTGCTTACTGCGAGTTGTCGATGTGCAAGTCACCTATCATCATGAAGAAGCATGATCCGCTTAAATTTGGAACACTGCGGATATCTAAGCGAATATCTTGATACACCTAGCTCGATGGGAGGGATGACTGGCACTTCCGTTTGATCGATACTCGACATATTACTTCGATATATATAAGAATCCGCTAAATGCGGTATCCGCGTTAACAACGTACCAAGAAATTAGATCTAATCCAGTTAAAATTTCATCTATTAAATAAGCCCGATAGCTTGATTGCAACGCTTATCAATTTGTCATTCGTTAATGGTCGCGATTAGATGTACCAAATTGGCTTCATCATATATTCGCGCGTTTCTTAATAGAAGCAATAGTACATGATAATTAAATGGAATGCCTACGAAATTGTGTGTCGATTTACGGGGTCGTTACAACCTAATCTGCGAAGATTTGGTATCAGTGACGTTTGTTAATTCCAAAGTAAAACCGCACTTTGTGATACCACTGAGGCGCAATCTGCTCGAAATCTAAATAACCCGGTATAAGTATACCGTGCTAATTAATTAAAACTGAAATTGTGCGTGATTAAATGCGGATTTTAAATACTAATAAATGCGCGTAATTCGGATCGCGAGGAAAGAAGACATTTTCTTCCAGTTTTGTAATTTTTAAATTACAAGCTTTAGCTTTGATAAACGTTTGCTGAAACGAATATATCATTTTGATTGTCAGTTAGAAAATTAGAGTAACTGACACTGAAGCAGTAATCGTTCCAAATTTATTTAATCAAAGGAAGGAAAGTGTCCTAGATCAGAATTCCTCGTGACGTCGAGGTATTCGTATTATCTTGCGAGGAGTTATAAGAATAATGAAGAATCCAAATGACGAATTAAGTAAATTTGACAAAGGATTTGATTGTTATTAAAAAATTATTTTTAGTTACTTTTTCGGTCATTTATTATTTTTATTATTATTTTTTTTCATTTCAGTGTTTAATTTAATGAGCAAAAGGGTTGGATCCAGGGGAAAAAGAAAACTAAAGTACATTCGAACAGAGAAGAAGGTCGATGTGGCATGTCGCCGAAGAGAAACGTAGCCAAAACACACGCCGTGGTCGAGACCAAACCAAACCAAAGATTAATGCACTACACTTACTAGGGCAATTTGCGCCAAGTGTCGGTCGGAAAACGCGCTATCTCGAGTAGGGTAGATTTGTACCAAGAGCTCCTGTTTCCTGAACCCAAAAGACCAAGGAATTCCATGTCGAACAGAGGCATTCGAAATATGTATAAAAATCAATACACATCAAGAGTAGGATGTTTTATTAACATTAAAAAAAATAACGTTGGTGGTAAAATATAATTTTTTATTTCACAAATGCATTTGTCGTGAAATTAATATTCAAAGGGAAATGCATTGTCTACGCACTGTTGAGTATAAATTAATATTATACTTTTTGATCGTTTCCTTTTGTATGTATATAGATATGTAGATTTTGAATAATATATTAATATTAATATATTAATTTCAAATGTACAATAATATAGTCATCAGTATAATTAGAAAATGGTGAAATATCATTAAATTTTAAAGTGTGTCATGTTTATAATAATATATATATATATGTGTACATAAG
>JABFQC010006460.1:0-10758 GCA_022817085.1 Psilanteris sp. ZL-2020 | reverse complement strand
TTACAATACTTCTCATATAAACGCAGCTCGCAAATTTTATGAGTCGACAAACTTAATAACAAACTTTCAGTTATAAACTTTGAAAGAAAGTTGTGATTTTCTCATAAATAAAGAATAGTTTAATGCTTTGCTAAAAACAGTGATTACAGGGAACAGCAACCTTAAAATTTTTTAAATTTAATAATTGATGGATTATCGCGTACAAATGATATTATTCGAATAAATAATATTTAACAGGCGAAGAATTTTCATATTTTAAAGAGCAATCGATAAATGTTAAATTAATAAATAAAATTTATATGAAAAGTATATTAATTAAAATTGCATGCTTTATATTTTGCCGATTCAAATGTTGTTAATTAAACATGACTATTTGATGTTTTACAATGTTATTTATTAATTAATAATTATTATTTATAAAAACAATAATTCAATTACTCATTTAATTGTAAGACGAGTTAGTAAATTTGTTACACAAAATTTAATTACCATTTTTGAACATATTTCTTCATTTCATTTTTAATTACGTTTTAACAAAGGATGGAAGGATTTTTACGAAAGAAAATGGTTTATTGGATTATTAAAATTATGTTTTATTAAAAAATTCATTGTGGTATAATCAATAGACGATTCTTTTTTAGGGCATAAAAAGTGCAACATTTTGTGGTTCCGATGTATCTTGAATTCCAGTTATTTAAAACAAAAACTTTTAATACTTTTTGCAGTTCTTCACGAATGCTTTATTTGACTTGTCAATTTTTAATAAAATGCGGTCTTTCAATATTTCAGTTTTTCGATTTTAGTATTAATTCTTTGAATTTAAATCGTTAAAAAATACAATTTGAATATTCAACCAAATCATATATCAGGGTTTGCAAATATTAATACATTTTAAGGTTCTTTTTGTTTTTGTTATTAGATACTGCAATGTATTGTGTGTGCAAAATAATGCACTTTTTCATTTTACTTTACAATTTTAATTACTTTTTCTTCCAAAATTCTATCTAATGTGCCTATTAACAAGCCAATATATACAATAAAAATTTAAACAACGAATACATTACATAAATAAAATAATTCATAAAATTAGTATCCCTTGTCTTCTGTTATTAAATGATTGTGATCGTTTACTTGCGGAGAAATTTACTAACCACTCGAAACGCTAATTTTTATAGTTCCAACATGTACCGTATTTACAGAATTAAATTCTGAGTGCTGTTCATTAGACCAAAACTTAAGGTGAAATAGAAACCGATTAATGTCAAATTAAGGAATTTTAAGAAAAAACGGTTATAACACAATTATATATCACAATAATGATTTCAGCCGACTTTATCACTCCAGAAGAATAATATTTGTAAGTAAAATTATTATTTTACAGATTATTGTGGATGGAAGTTGTCACCGCGTTTCTGAGGTGAGAAAAAAACGCCCTGACAACTTACAATAAAACTATTGTATATAATTTGTTTTTCATATTAGATTATGATTTTTATACTTTTGAAGAATCGACTGAAATTTATTGGGTACTTCAAATAAAAAATAGAATTATACAAAATAGCAAAACCCTGACTCCGTTGCAGCAAATGTTCTATTTCACCTTAATAATAACGTTATTCAAAATGACACTAACTCCGTCGCGGCAGACATAATGCGTAACCAAATGTTACTTCTAGTGACTCGCAGTCGGTCGGTTTCTCCTAATTTATTTACGTACTTTATTACTTGAAATAATATATACAAGTAAGTCAATCCATTTTCTCATTTCAGACAAAGCTTTTAAATTTTATAGTTTTAATTTCAGCATTGACATTTCTGTTCAAGATTATCTTCTGCTTTTGGAGCGGCAAAAATGCGAGACAAACTTTTCTAAAAATACATTAAAATATAACTTCGATCTTGGTTAAAACAATTATTCTAAAAGAAGAAAGAATGGATTGACTTAATTCGACGTAATTAAATTAGTGCATTAGCGATAACAGTTAAGAGGATCCGACTTTTGGACAGCAGAAGATATACCTCGCCTTAATTTCATTTAAAAATAAGAAACAATCATAATAATAAGCAGTCATAACTTCGAACGCATCAAACACTCTTAGGTACTTACGTTTTAATAATTATTTATACGAACACAATGGACGTTTTTTATAATTGCAAACGAACAACAGAAAGGAAAAACGAAAATGTATTCAAGAAGGAAGCCAAAAGATTTTTCGTCGCGAGTCATAACAATGTTGATGACAAATGTTATTCACATGTAAACCCAACTTGTTCATTGTGTTCGTAAACCCCATTGTCAGGTTGAATTTAAAACTGAGACAATTTATTTCCGTTAGTTCAAATATGATTTTGTTATTGAAATGGAGCGCGGTTAATAAATACTGCACAAACTTCGACTGTGACCATGCGCGCGCACGCGTTCGTCAGCTTGTTTCACATTTCAACGGTGCGTCTTTAAAATAATTTTTCGCCGCTCAAAAATGGCTCGCAGTTCCATTGCGCGATACGCTTTTCATTAATTTAATATAATTCAAACATCAAGCGTAATGTTCGCAAAAATCGGGAGCAGCCATTTTTCGTTTCGATTCAATTTTGCATAATAAAGAAATAAAATGCATATTCATAATTGAATCCATGTTGAATCAAGCAGTCGCTAAATTAAGTAGCTTTTCCCCCATTTTGTTTGTTTAAAAGCGAGCTCTGCCGGGCGAGATATATACTTCAGCCCGCGAGGCCGTCTGTATTATTTTAATACCAACATTGTAAAGAGTATTCTGATGTTAATCAAACGTGTTGCGTGTCATTGTCACAATAATTATTATCGTCAAAATTTATTTCACTTCCAACGTTTAAAAAAGTCCAACATCAATTGCAACTTGGGAATTTATATTAGAGTAGTTTATCTTGTTTGGAACATTTAGATTCGGTTGAAAAAGTTTTTCGCATTAATTTCGACCACGTTTCGACATTAATCCAAAAGTCCACACGTGAAACTTGATTTCATTTTATTTTTCTTTGTGTCGGCGCGTACATGCGTGCGGCCATATTTATTTCCCTGGCAATATCGCGGTTGTTGGTAAACATAGTATTGAAAAATACTTTATTTAGTTGGTGCTATTGATCAGGTAATACGGTAATTATATTGACACAAGTAGTGCGCCCAAATGTGTTTGCATACACACTTGTATATTATGTCAGAGTGATTTTTAATCCGTGTTATTGACATGGTGAATTAAGTGAATTTCGCAGCTCAAGGAACCGACTTGTAAACCAAATAGAATAGTCAACGCACTGGCGATGACGAGCGAGATAAAATAAATGATTTTCATAAATAATGATTGTTTAGTAATAAAGTTTTGTTCGATATCAAACTTTTTTTCGTACGAAAATTGTCGACGACATGCAAAATTCATCGCAGCTTGGCAATTAAAGTTGGTATAAAAACCACGGAAAATCAACCCGCAAAAATAGTTAAAAGCATTCTATCTCTCTCTCTCTCTCCCTTTATTTTCTTTATTTTTAATTGCGCACTTTCTTGCAGCGTAAATGATAAAAAAATCGTAAAATTTATTTGCAACCTTTTTCAATAAATATTTGATAGGATAATAAATGATTTGTGTAACGTTTCGTTGTATATAAATGAATTATTTTAACATGCAGTGTAGGTTTCTAGAATCACGGATATTTTGTAATTTAAACGAATCATGGAAATTCGGCTTTTCTAATTATTTACTGTTTTTTGGAAACGTGGTTCTTTAATTGATAAATATTTTTGAAGTATAAATATCATAATAATTGTTAACATTTTTTTGGGGGCGAAAAATGTATAAGAATTATCGCGCTTTCATGAAAAGCGGCAATATTGGACAAAACGTTGCAATTTCCAATTGCGTTTAGACTTGTACGTTTGGTTTGGAATGGTTATTTTGGCGATGAAAAAGATAGAATCAATCGATTTTATATCATACGACGCATTTTGTCATCCGTCGATTTTTTCGTTAGTTTCAACATATACACCAACGGCGTTTATGAGAACTTGCGATTTTGGACAAAAAGTCGACTCAACAAATTGACTTCTATATTTCGGTTCGAAGGTTTATACGTGTACGAGGTAAAAATAAATTGTCATTATTAACTCAACGAAATGTGATATTTCGAAAATATCACGAACAACCGATGCTGAAAATCACGAATATGAACACGGCTTAAAGCTTCATAACGTTTTGTGTTTAATTATCTCATCTTTTTTCGGTAGGATCTTGATTAGAGCGGAAATTAAAATTTCAATCTTTAGGTCATTACTTCAAGACGTTTCTGGTTAATTAAGATGTCGACGTCAAAATTGTCGAGATAAATGTGTGAATCATCTGCATTCGTACATCCAAAATATCAGCTCTAAGTTAACATTTCAAGGCGGGAAGTTATTAGTTTATGTCAAAAATAGAAATGGCGGGAATTTTTTTTCCACCGGTAGAGAGCGCTCATATATCAGGCAACAGGCAGGATTTTCTTTCATTAAAAAAAGTACTTCTTGGGTATTCATTTCGGTATGTCATATATATATATATATATACAAAATGAATATCTGGTACAGGATGATTGAACGTCAAACTCAATGTTATATCGTTGGCTGATATTAACACCTTTAACTGAAATACCTAAATTTAACGTCAATTACTTTCTGTCGAATTACCATATTTCAGAAATAAGCAGGAAAATAAAGTCCAAAAATATAAAATAATCAAAATGAAGAGAAATCGGGTATGAAACTATTTTTAAACAACTCTAAATTACCTTCGTATATTATTTAATATTCTTTTTACTCCGTTTATTTATTTGTTTGTTTATTTATTTTATTTCTTTTTAGTCTAAAATATATATCACTGTTCAAACAGACCATTTACATATTTATTATATTCGAGTATTTACAAGCGTCCGTATTTCTTTGAAACCGAATTAAAGTTGTTTACGATATGAATGCCTAGACCCTTTTTTTATAGCTGTTTTTTATTTATTATTTACCGAATTTAATGAAACAGATAATTGTAGTATAACATTAAATAATGTCTTTAATTATTTATTTTTGTTAAATTTAATCGAAAAATATTTGTCGTCGTATTCATTATATATCGACATATTAATTGATTCATATTCGTAACCGTTTAGAATAGCAACCGTTCTCTTGTATACATCTTCGTTTAATGTTTGTTTGATTGTAACTTATTTATTATTTATCATGAAAATGGATGTTTTTAACTACAATAGAAACGTTTTAGGAATCAATGAAAACATCGAACTTTCTTTTGTGATAATTTTGTTCACAGTCATTCTTAAAGATTGCGTCAGAATATCCCATTGATCGATCATCGTAGATGAATTCCACGAACAATAATAGGAATTTGACATTTCAAAAGTAAACAATTCATTGGGTGTATTTATTAAACAAACTGTACTGATGAATCTACAGTTTCTATTATTTATTATGCTATTCACATTTTTCTCGTACAGATGACTACCTGGAACAGTTTAACGTGTAGAAATACACGACCCTTATTTGTGCAAATTTCGTGCTAACTGTGTGTACATTCAAATACATCGGCGCATTTGTAAACACAAACTGTATAATTAGTATAAAAAATGGACGATTGGTTTTAAAAACAAATAAAATTGACGTTATGTTAAAGAGTCGATGGGAATCGAAATCAAAACCGTCGGCTTGCGAGTCCAAGCACGTAGCCGCGCGGCCATTGCGCTCCAATCTAATACGGCAATTTAACGTAGATATTTTAACCAAAATCATAGTAATTAATAACGCGTTTCTTAGAAATATACACTACGTCCCTTGTTACGTGTTTTTGCATGTCAATTAATACGACAAAATTTTGGATTGGATAATTAATAACGAATAAATAAATAAATAATAATATTTCATTTGTTACGTTTTAAATAATTATTCGTGCGAATTTTGTGCAAATCGTATACATAAACAGAGGCCAACTTTACATGTTAATAGTGGTGCGATGGCGCCACACGAGCGTTTTCATTGGCTTCACTGCTTTCAAGGCAAGAAATCAAATTTGCGAAGTTTTGCCTTAACCTGCTAAATTATAACGACATTAAAAATAAGATACCTTGTCTTCGTGAGATCTTCTGCGAATAATGCGCGTTTTCTTTGGAAAATACCATGCAAAGCAAAACATAATATACAATGAATATAAAATTTTATTACGAAAACGTAAAAGCGTTCTTGTTTGATTTTGAGCGCACTTTTTAGCATAGAATCCATATTCAAGTGAGATAGGCAAAGCGAAATGGAGTGCACGTGAAAGCAATACTTTAAGACGAACAGAATTTATTTCAATTTATTAAGCAACATTATTTCAAGCGGCCAAATTTACTGGAAAAAATTAATTTTCCGAGCAGACTCTTTGGCTGAAACACGATTCAGGGCAAGATTAGGGAAAAAAAAAAAAAAGTTAAACCTTTTAATCGTAAAAATATGCAAATATGATGCTTCCCTTTTAGGAGACAAAAATATTTCAGTTATTTATGTTTACGTATTTCGTTGCTTTCATGTAAAAAATTTGCATCCTTTTATAATATATTATTTTACGGTGTAATCGTTAATAGTTGATTTTCATAAAACAGAATCCCGAGCATATATTTGCATGTTTATTTTGGTTAATTACAAAAAGAGCAATTTTAATGAACATTCGGTGGAGGGTTTTTGAGATTTTTAAGACTCGGTGATATACCATTTCATTTATTGAAAAATCAAATGAGTTATTTTATTAATACGCGTCCCGGAGGATTTATTTCTAAAATTACTGTTTATTACATTTGTTAATAAATGAAAAGTGATTTTTATTTTTAAAAAGATATAGTCGGTATCCTTTGTCGGTGGTAGCATTTTTCAGTTAATTTAATTAATTTAATGAAGATTGACATTTATTTCGTGTCGACGGAAAAATCTGACGGAAAAAATGAATATATAATTGTTAATATTTAATGAAATAGATTTTTTTACCCAAAACAAACTATATAATGTTTTCTTAAACACTTACACACACAGTTATGAAAATTCGAGTATTATGAAATCACAACCGATTCCATTCACTGTGAATTTAAAAAAAATGTTAAAACGGATCGTGTTAAACTGAAATGAAAAAAATGTATTAAAAAGTTTTATATGCGTCAGAAGTCTGCATAAAAGTGAATGAAACAAATGCGTGAATACAAAATGTTAAAATTTTTATTGGAATTAAATAAATTAAAATAATCCGGCCGCGCGAATTTTATGCGTTAGTTTCGTTGGATTTTTAGCATCCCCGCCAGAAAACGGGGCCACTCGGTAATACTTCCTAAAATGGAATTTCATAACTGAGTAATGATACGCAATAAACGCGAGTATTAAATTAAGATAAAGTGAATTAATTAATGAGCCAGGTATGAAAGTAGAACATGCCGAATAATTATTCGGCCTTTAATTCGTTAATTTATATCCGAAAATTGTTCAGTAACCACAAAATATAATTTTGTGCGCAATGCGAACGTGTAACGCTGAAATCAGCTGAAATCACGCAATCTATGCCTGCAATGTAATTAAATTATTTCGCAAAGAACGATAAATAGATTGGACCAATGGCCGATTTAAAATGCGCGCGTGCGATCGTTTTTTTCTTCACTTTTGTTGCGCTTAATAACGGCATAATTATATAAAGCGTTTCAGCGAAAATGCTAATACTAAAAATTATGCGAAAATTCGTAAAGCAAATACGCCAACTGGCATTATGTAAATTGTTTGTTCGTACTATTCTAAACATTATTCAAGCTCGTGTTAATATTAATAATTTCAAATACGTTATGATTAGCGGATGAATAATGCAAATGCGAATAAAAATTCGTACGCTGTCATTAACGCGATGAACAATTACGGTGAAATATTAATGGGTTCGTTAAACTCTAATCCAGCGGGTTTGCGTTCAATTTTGTAACAATTTTAACGTAATTTCATAATAATTTCACGTCGTTTTTGATAACAAACCATATGGTATAGCTATTGAAGCTCCTGAACGCTAGACAGTATTAAATTATTTTAAATAATAATAATTGTACACTTTTTAAAATAAGAATAAGTTTTATATATCACGTACACTCGGAAAAAGTTACTTAGTAACATCTACTGAAAAGTTTAGTTAAACCAGTAGTATCATAACCGTAAATTTCAGTTAAATTAACTGTGAGATTGAGTTTTAGTTAAAATAAATTTTAAGTTATAATGCGGCCAAACTGACATTTTTAACCGAAACAATTGAAAAATTGTGTAAAATTGACTGAATTTGTTCTAATTCAAGAGTCGTATAATTGGCTGCCATATTTTTTCAAAATATGTTATTTTTTTCAGTTTGAATAACAGTTGCAAAATTGTACTAAATATAATATTTTTTTCTCCGAGTGTATTAAAACAAAGAAAAAGGAAAAAGAAAACAATGAACACAAAAATTAGCGTTGAAATAGCAACACTGCATTTTCTTTCTATTTATCATTTTTCACAAACAAACAACACTAATGTGTATATATATATATATAAAACTATATATTTCGTATACGTGGATTTTCTAAATACAAAAATTCTGATTACGATTTAGCAGAACTGACTTTCTCGCGTTAATAAAATCGTTACGTTTGACAACCGAAATTTGTTATTCATGCGCAGGAAAATGCGCGATTTGAAATGCCACACGCAGTGCCGTATTGCGGAACAATTTGCACGTATCCTTATTTCACAATAAAATTTATTAATTGCGTAATAATGGCGCAATAAAACTTGCATCAATGGCGCAGATAGAACTGTCAAACTCGGCAGTTAAATTATTTGCATGAATACATGAATGGCCTTAAAAGATTGATCTCGATTCAGTGTTAACAAAGGTAATCCTGCATGTATGCAGGATTATAAATAAATAAACTTGGTGAATCATTTATTGCCATTCATAATGATTATGTTCATTAAACAATAGGCTCTTGAATTATAATATTCATCCCGCGGTAGAGTTTTTTCGTCGATTAATAGTAGCGTTTCATAAAGATGACGCTTATGAAGAAAACACGCGTTGTCCTTGTTTGACTCTCGGCGTCCGCATTGGCGCGACGAGGAAGCGCATAGGCGGTGTTCCCTGGCGTTTGGTGGACGCCCGTAAACACAAAGGGAACGATTAACGCAGGCCCAAAAGTCAGTGAAATCTTTCGATCTTCGCTTTTCCGTTAATTTATTAATATTTAGTTCATCGCGATAGTCATTACAAGCTTAATATACATGATCAACTTCGATACTCCGGCAGATATAGTTTCGTATCCAAATCTATTGATCATTTCCTCCGGGTCGTAAAAAAAAACGGACTTTGAGTTAGTTATTTATTGATTGGACGGACTAAAAAAGAATAACACGCTTATCGACTTTGTATTTATGACGAATTCGTTTGGCCGAAAGTGCCAGGTAGACTCATTTTCAAATTAATAACACGAAAAATGTTTGTTTACGACGAACGCTTATCGATCCCCTGCGATTTTCCTATTTAAAATTTGATCGAGCCGAATGGGTTTGATGGGAAACGAAATAATGTCGCGATTGAAATGTCTTTTCGGATAAAAAGTCATTTATTCCCGGTAGACGGTGTCAAACGCCTGAAATCGCAAACGAAAGCGGGTGAAAAATAAAAAGTTCTTAACTTAAGTGTTATGCAAATAATGATTGAACACGCTAAAAAATGTCCGCGTAATTTCCGCGTCGCTGATATTAAAAACAATTTAACTTTTGCTCTCGCACTTTTATAAATGCAAATTCCATTCGATGTTTATTTTATTCTTTACGATATGATTTTTATATTAAATTGCATTAGCATTGCGCTACGTTCTTGCTAATAAGATTTTTTTAATTTGGTAATGCGTTTGTTCGAAGGATTAAAACGCATTTCAGGCGATCGTTCGAGGCAGTTTAGAGGGTGTAGGGTGTTTTGATGTAATTATATTAGTTTATTTAATAAATATTGCTTAGTCATTCAGGTTGTTTACTCAGTTTCAGAGAATGTATGTAATATGAAGAAAATCAATTTAATATTATATTAAAAACGTTGACTCGTTTTTGAGTTGATAAAAATCTTAGTCGCACTAAATTCGTCAATAATTCGTGAGTTAAGTGATTAAAATGAAAATTAAGGAAATTCTCCCCAATGTGTAAAGTGACCTGAAACAATTCAAAATATTAATTTCATTTATTGAAAAACAAAATCTAAACGCATGATGTACTTTATACTTTCAAGCGGTAGGTTCAAGCGAACCTACACGTGGAAAAAAGATATATCGTAAATTGCTATACTTCTAGCATTCTGAAGATATCTCAATGAATGTTACAGAAATTACTATACCTTTTTTAAAGCGATCTTTATTATATGCTATAGTTATTTTTCTTACAAGAAAAAGTAAATTTTATTATATGTTATCGTACTGTGCAAAAAAATTTATAACAGTTTTTACAATATCTTATAGTAAAAAGTACTGCATGGTATTACAAAAATAAATTTAGTATAGTATAGTAATTTTGCACTGTTTTTGTTTCGATATCCTTGGATTGCCAGACTTATAGTAATGTTTAATATAACTTTTTTCTACATGTATTGTAATTGTTTTAGTGATTTTTATTCTTGTATTATAAATTTGACCTTTAGTTATTGACAAAAACTTAATTTTATCAACTGATAG
>JABFQC010006459.1:0-10759 GCA_022817085.1 Psilanteris sp. ZL-2020 | reverse complement strand
GAAAAGTCATATCGCGGTATAAAATCCTGGAACATAATATACAATAGTTATAAGTTGAATTGCGATTTTATTTGAAAATTGTACAATTGCGTCTAATTCCGCGCTGTATATATAAATATTTAAAAATGTCGTCAAAATATTGTTATGTTTGTTACATGCACAATTAAATGTATATATTTAAACAAATAATTTTATTATTTTTTATCGTAAATAAACCGCTTCCCTAGTAATTTGATTAATATATGAACTATATATTTTTAATATAATAGTAATTTATTAATATTATATTGAAAATATATTACTAATATATGAGTCATATATGAATGATATGTTGAAAATATATAGTTCATATATTAATCAAATTACTAGGGTTCATTAAGAAATATGAAAAATTCGAAATAAAATATTCGCAAGCAGTTTGGCCCGGTTTTCCAATTGCATCGATAATACATATAATGTAATAATATAAATAAAATAAAAATATAAATCTAATCATCTGATTAGAAGGATTGGAATAATTTAATGTTCGTTTATAAAATTTAAATCTATGTCACTGACATAAGATTTCATTAAATAATTATCATTTTACATAAATATATGAGCATTCACTACTAGAAAAAAGTGTCTTAAATATAACTTTTTCAAGACGCAAAGTGACTTATTTAAGTCACCGACCATCTTAATAAAATATATTATACATTTGATTAAGCCATTTAGGTGTCTTCATTAGGTCACTTTGTGTCTTAAATAAGACACATATATTATATATTTTTAACAGTGTTCACTTAAAAAAATCAAACACGAAAAATTACTATTTATAATACGACCTTGGACTTTTAAGCATCAAACCATAAAATTTAGTATTTTAGCAGAAAAATTTACATTTTTTTACGTAAAACTTTACTGCTTTATCTGAAAATATTACTGCTAAACATAGTATTTCCGCTTAAAAGTCCAAGCTCGTATTATAAATAGTAAATTTTCATATATAATTTTTGTCAGTGTTTATCTAAGATATTATTAATTAAACTTATGTATATATATAAGATAGACGTTACTATAGATTCAGAATACTAATTTTGCTTTTTTTATACGTAAAAATCTCATCCCGTCCACATATAGACTGTTGTCGAAACCACAATACGTTTTTCGTGTATAGAATTTATGAACTAGGGTGTGAATGTCAACTAGTTATCTGACAATTATATATATACATGAGAAATGAAAATATATAAGTTTTCGACTGGAATGAAGACCTTTATAACAACACTTATTGTAAATGTTAAATCATTGCAACCTCTATGATGAAAAAATTTGAGAAAACTCATCGTCGTAATTGAATCTTTACTTACCATTACAAAGCATATACAAAAGTAACAGATCCCGAACGGGAGGCTTCTATTAAGTAGTGCTGTTATTAACTAGACTATTATTACTACACAAAAACCTTTAAATGAGGAAAAGAAGAATGGCGCATTTTTCTCTCCTTTATCACACATAAAAAAGCATTTTTTGTTATCTTTCAACAACTCCGTCATTTCTGCATTAGGGCTTAATACCAAAAACAAAGTCAATATTTAAACAATAAAAAAACGCGCATCGTCGAATCTTGAAAGACCATTTAAATTATATAATTGTAAAATAGAAATAAATTCAATTTTATATACTTATGGAAATTGGAATCACCACGTTTACTTTGAATGCGAAAATGTAATTATATATATACATATATATATACACACACATATATATTATGCAAATGTATGCGTTCAAAGTTGTTCGATTAAGTATCAGTTTTCGAATACGTGAATTTAACTTTTTTGCTGACTAGGCAATTTCCAATCATCGTGCCCCAAACAATTTACAAACTGTATACTCTTATGTAAAATCAGTACTGTCCATTATTTACGAAGATTAAGATGACACGCAAAAAGAATGTCCTATAGAAATTTGGAAAGTCAGGCCTAGACGGAACGTGTAACGGCAACGTAAACGACTATTAATAATATTTTTCTTATAACCGATAATCTTATGCACAAACGTACCATATACACACACACACACCTATATATACAATCGATTGTAAAATACAGTGTAAACAAATAAAAATAACTAACGTTAAACGGCGTACGACTTTGAGAGCTTGCTCGAAACAAATATAGCAAGATCTCGTAATTTCCATAACTAATTTGCATTTTTCAAATATCTAAATTCTATAGATACGCGCGCGTGCGCTACGTGGATGAAATATTGTGCACTTTCTATGTTAATAATATCCATGAAATATCACACGAACATTGTTAAATGAAGTCTCTATCTATTCATTGTTTCACGCATCATATAAAGTGGTCGCAAAATCTCGTTAATATAACGTTTGACATTCAGTTCTTGCGAGAATAATTTTAACTCGCAACGATAACTCGAAGTGCGCATTAAGTCGTAATTAAGTCGCTGCGAATAGATGCGCGGAAACAATTTTCAAAAAAGTATTTCTTTTATCGGCTTTCAGGCGCGTTCTCCACCGGCATCACTGAATAGACCAAAATGAGAGCCGACTCTGAATAAGACTCTGTTCCAATAACAAGCATTCCGGTGCTGATACTGTTGTGTGTAATCTTATCGTGCATTTCTATAGAACATCTTAAGTTTTGAAACTGAAACGGGTCTTATTCGTAAACTACGTTGAATGATTTGACGAAATTTTAGATGCAATTTCGGAGTACTGCTAAAGTATGTTTGAATGCAACTTTACGCAATTAAAGCGCAAATTTGACAATTTTATAAATCCTAGAACGGGTTTAATTACGAATTAACGTAATCAACGATGCAATGTATTATTATTCAAACTGAAAATAATTTAATTGCGTTATGAATGTATATAGAATTATGTTTATTGTTAAAATGTGTTTTTAAATGGTACAAATTTGTATATTTCATATATACGTATATATATATATTGGTGAGTGACAAAATACATAACTGTCAAACTACATAACCCTGTAATGTATATCTATATTCATAGTGAATATAGTTATAGTTGACAGCGTTATAAATTTTGCCACTTATGTATTTTATATATATATATATGTACATATACTAGCGGATTTATACGTGTAAACGTAATAAAAAATAAGACTTTAATAGAATTACGGTAATACCAATTATACGATAATTATAATCAAATTATACTTAAATTCATTCTGGAAATTCATTATTCAGATACATACAAAATAAATATATAATAATTAATACAGCGATATATTTGCATAATGCTATAATTAAATGCTATATTCCTATACTTTTAGTGCATAATTTTGATAAAAACAAAAATGAACCGCGTGTACAATTGATTTCTATTGCAATTTATATAAATTATATGTGAAAGTAAAAATGTACGTAAAAATAAAAAAGTATTTTTCTTTGATGGGAACAATTTTTCCTAATATTTTCCATTGAATCTTCAATTCATTCCAATTCAATTTGGTTGAAATCACTCAATTTTCGAATTACTAACATCCGAATTATCAAAGTTCGAACGCATGGATAAACTGTAATTTGAATAAACATATAGTCATATAAGAAATCATGAATTGAATCACTGAATTTAAATGTAACATAATATGAGAAGCAATAATAATTCAGGGAAATATCATCCATTTATTCCTGATATTTCAGATTTTCCAACTTCAATAATACAATTATTTCGTCTGTATCGAATAAATTAATAAAGCAATAATTATATATATAAATCCTTATATTAAACTCATATCAAATACTACAATTTTCTTGAAATTGTATTAAGAGTCTTCACAACTTTTGATAAAATGGAATTAGGTTTTAGGCGACATTCATCACAAGTTACAGTCTTATAACTAAAAATTAAATTTTATTTTCTAAATAAATCCTAAAATTTTCTAACAGAATATCAATTTTACTGTACAGTAAATTTCCATTTTCTTATCATAAGAATCTCAAATATCAGTCATAAAAATCTAGGAATTTATTGACCCGTTTGGCATGTTTATACCAAAAACTTTTATATTCAGCAAAAACATTTGGTACGTTGAAAAGAAACCTGGATAAACTTCAAAACAGCACTTTCAGACTTCAGGATTAAATTTATGTTTGTATATTTTGTTTGAACTGGGAACAAAAAATAATTTCAATTATTATTTCTATGTCATACCTGTGGATCAGACGTGATTAAACATCTCTCAAATAAAGTATTTAATATATAAACCAGTAATCTCTTATTTTCAAAAAAATTCTTATATACATTAAAAAAAAAACTTCTAATTTAATCCTACATTTAATTCATTTTATAAATAGGTTTACATCAAATCGAGTAAAATGATAAATATTTGTCACAAAATATTTCTAGATTTAAACTAATAATTTTATTGTATTAAGAAATATTTTATTAAAATGTAATTTCACAAAATTATTATTATGTAATAAATTTTTTGATAATCACAAAAATCCTGTTATATATATATATAATTTCAGATATATTAGATTTATATTTAATATTTGTCCGTACGATTAATATAAATATGACCACCAAAATGCATTTGAACTACTCCGATATGACGCAACGTGTATTGTTTTAAATATAATAGTTACATTTCCAAACGTTTTACTAAAAAAATTATGCTTTGCAAAAGTTTGCTTTTAATTTGGTCATAGTGTGAATGCATCTCCGGCATCTGCGCGTCTGAATTCAATGGATATATTGCGACATTTTCGCTTGCGCCTAATTTCGTCACGCTGCGAACATTATTCGAGATTCGAATGGCGAATTCTCTCTTCTTCCTTGCGTAGCCAACGAGTGATTGCGAAGTTCCCCGCAAGAACAAGAAACCGAACGAAAAATCCGAACTTTTCCTCGACTGACCGAGATCGCCTCCCTTTCCGGCTGGATATTTTATTTCCGACCACGACTAAAACTTCACCGAAATAGATAGTGAATGTAAACAAGAACAAACAAGTGACTTAGGAAACGAAACACGTTTCAATTTACATGGTAGAATTAACATTATCTCAATCATTTTCCCCGGCGCCGTTGCGATACGCAACAAGATGGCGCTCAAAACTTTGTTTTTTGAATTTCAAATTAAAGAACGTTCAATTCGCGTCGAATTAGCGCAATTAGTTGAAACAAATTTTGAAAGCCGACGCGGCGTTGCGCAGTTTTTGTATGTTTGAATTGCTAAATGAACCGTTCGAAGACACCGAATTAATTCGCGCATAAAAAATTCGCAAAGCAAATTTTGAATCGCACGCGTTTATTACGCGCGTAATATCTCGTCGGTTGAAAAATGGGATTTTTATGCGCGCGCTCTTCCCTTCCGTGTTTTCTTTTCGCCGGCATTGTTTTTTCGTCGCAGAACAGCTCTGTAGTTATAAACGCAGATCTGCAGAATGATAAACTTCTACAAATCAATCTTTTAAGGATGAGCAGGAAACAAACTTAAGTTTTTGAACAACCTCTTGTGAACTTGAATCGGTAAACTACTAAATTAAAGCGGAGTTGCCGCTACTTTCTAGCTTCGATAGCACGAAAACTTATCTACACTTTTGTAATATTGCTCAAACTCTTTATTTATTAAAGTTCGTCATATTAGTTTGAGAAATATAAATTTAATATTTACAAGATGAAATTGTTTATCGTTTATATAATAGGATAATAACGGGTTATTAAAAATTTAATAAAAGCAGAAATGCAGTTTCAGATATGAATCACCAAAGCTTAAAGTTATAAACGTTTCATTGAAATTATTAACCGTAATAAATATATCACGCGGAATATATTTTTTCCGATAATTAAAGTTTGATGTGAATTTATTATAATTTCTGTATTAAAACTATATATATATGTTTTTTCAGAAAAAAATGTTTTTAAAGTTCCAAATCAATTAAATATGTATTATTTTCGTTACGCACGCAGAGTATTAATAATAGGAAAACAAATAAAATCTATTGTAATATAATTTTCAATATATTATATAAATGAAGCAAATCTTATCAATAAAATACAGTTAATTTTTCAATGATTATAGCTCAATCATTACCATTGTGCACTAACTGAATTAATATATATATAATAATATAAAAATAATTAGATTCAATGAATCAAATCCATAGAGATTGTGTGGTATATTTTTAACTAAATACAATGCATTATTTAAATTATATTTGAGTTCGTACAAATAGATAAATTATCAGAAATTATAGTGAATAATAAATTATTTTACCTGATTAAGGTAATTAATTGCAATGTAATAGTGTCCTTATTAACAAATAAGCAATTAATTGATTCCTATCATTAACATAAACTTGTTTATGTTAATGCGCCATTAATATTACATTATACAAATCCATATACACTTCTTCGAATATAAAAGCTGTAAAGTAAAAGCAATAAATGAAATGCGAACAAATATCATATATATAAACTTATCAAAATCGTCATACTCGCGTACGTTCTGAACTTATATATGAACACATATATACAGGTGTCCATTCATGACATCAACGTCAACAAGGAAAATCAAACAAAACTTTTACATTTATAATTATAATTTAGTAATTATCATAAACGATTTTACGGGTACTGTTGTGTTTTAAATTTTCGTTTTTTTTGCATGTTAAATTTTTTGTGACGAAGCGTGGAAAAATCGCATTTACTTAATCCGCCATGTGTGTTCTCGAGTGAAACAAGCGTGTAAAACGTGTGTTGAGTGTGCGTCCATGACTATACTTTGTATGCATCGATCAACACGACTTTGTTACGTGTTACGATATATAGTGATCGTGTATTTTAAAGTTGAATGAATTACCTGTTTTTTGTCGACAACTAACTGTTGTTATAAATACATTGTAAAAGACATAAAGAGAAAATTGTTGCTATAATATGAGGAAAATTGTATGACATACGACAAGTACGAATAACAATAGGTCATACATAAGATAAATTTCTCTGATCTTTCATTCATATGCGTAATTTTTCTCAGAATGCATAAAAGATTAAACTTAAATAGGTATTGTATAAACGGTTATTTTTCACACTAATATTGTATCTATTCCTGATATCAAATATGACGTATCGGTTTTTCTCGAAACATTCAATAATTAAATCTCATATTTATAGTGCGGCCTGAATGTAACTTTCTATTCAGACTTATCAGAATTAAACTTTAATACACAAATCAACCGATTATATCGATAATTAGTCTCCAATTATATTTCGGGTTTCTTCTATTATTATGTAACGTGGAAATGAATATATAGTGAAAACAGTTGTACCGAGACGTTTAAATAATTGTTTCATAATTTCCATAAAGAAAAATATTTAGAAAAATGATAAATATCAGAATAAAAAGCATAACGTAAAAGCCAGAATATTAACCTAACCCTAGTAGAATTGAAATTGGGCATGCCGTATCAGTTGCATGGCCCCGAACGGGACGAAATGTGGTATGCCTTATTAAGGTTTCCTTAACTGGTCCATTGAAGGACCATGTCAGAAGAATTGCACAATTTTATCATGCAAGGTTTACTTAATAGGGCCTTGATATGGTTTCCTTGTTATGGGTACAAACGGTATGCCAGTTGGTTTTCATAATATAAAATCAAGTTAATTTTTTATAACACATGCACAATTCAGATAAAAACTATAACAAATTGTACTATAGCTATTATATGAAATTGTGGATTCAATCTGTTCATTTTGAATCTAATGATATGCTGGTATATATTTAGTAATAAAATAGCAATTAAAACCTAACTGATATTATTTAGCAAAATATAATTCTTGTACTCATCATCATTATTATATAGTATTCCGGTATTTCCCACAATATTAACCCTGTATTGGATATTTGGCAAGACCGTAATAAACTTCTATATATTCGTCTGATATATATTATAGCTATAAATAATATATATAAATGTTTGAAATATATCTAATTTAGTTTTATTTGAATATATATATATTAAAAGCAGATTTTAAAGTTTATTATGCAGTCATAGACGAAAATAAATAATATTATATACAATTATTATTTTGTGAAAACAGATTTATTTCTTAATTTATTTCCTTACTCATTTAATTTATTATAATTTTTATTTTAGAATATTAAAGAATAACTAAGCTTTTTATTATGATAAATGGAATTCCAAATTAGATGACTCTTCTTTTGAAAATATAGATTACATGAATATAATATTTATAATGTTTAATACCTTAACAATGTTCCTTTATAATAAATTATAATTTCATTTACTTCATTTTGAATTCAATTTCTATTAAAATTATTTTTTTCTTTTTTTTGACTAATTACTGACCTCCGTTATATATGTCAAATCTGCGATAAATATTTTTCTAATAAAAAAAATAACAAGCAAAAAAATTATTATTAAATTTTATCATTAACATTTATACAATCTCTATATAACCACAACATATTAATAAGAATTTATTTTTATATATACGTAATAAGTGTAAAATATTAATAAGTTAAATGTACAAGTATATAAACATTACAAATTTATTAACACATGATAATAGTAATATTAATAATAATATAACAAATATGATACATATTATAATAACAATTTTGTTAAAATCACTGACTTCAATAGATAAAATTGTTTAATGTAATTGATAAACATATAATTAATATTAATAAAAATTGTTGAACTCTTCATAATGAAAATTTTCCTCTAATATTTGAGTATTTATTAATCCAGTGGATATAACAAAGACTTCAAGATTAACAAATATATAGTGAAATATAACTTAAATTGACGATGCTCCATAAAACAAAGATTACCACAATTGATTAAGTTTAAGATATGAACATGGTTTAATACCGCAGATATATGCTAATTCAGATGAGTGACTGAATTAGCCCGTATACCCTTCTGCATCTCTCCATTTCCCGTCTTATCCTTCCCTTATCTCAGTAAAAGAGAATTAAAATAATCTTTCGAGTTTGCGTCAATATAATCCCGAATTTTTTTTTCATAATAAAATTAACTTAAATGTATAAAATTCAGCGAAATGATTTATTATCTAGAAAAAGTTATTATTTATATGAGAAAATATATTTGTTTTCAAAAAAAGATTAAAATATTAAAATGCTTTTGTAAATTCAAAAATTGCTTTAAAACATTATTTTTTCTTCAATTAATTAATAAGTCTGTTCTAAATATTATTTTTTATAGAAAATAATAATCCGCACGTGATTATTTTGAGATATTGAACAAATATACCTTTTTCCTAACAATAACATATGCAATCATAAAAGTGCTCTTTCTGGAATATTTCATTATACTACGACAAAACGCTTAGTGAAAAGATAACTTGTATGTAATACTTTCACATATGCAGACAGATTTAAGATCTATTTTCTGTTGAGAAACCCTTGAATTTTCAATCGAGAAATGAATTAATTTTCAATATATGAACCATGATATTCAATATATGAACCAATATATGAACCAATTCATTAATATGAATTGAATATGATCTAAAATATTAAGGTTCCAATGTTAAATTGACGAATTTTTAATTTTACTATTATGTTGATTATACAGCAACATTTATTATATCTTTGTTTTTCGTATTTTATAGAAGTTTTCCCAAATACATGTTCAATTTTTGTTATAATATATAGATTACTGTTATATATAATCATATAGTAAAATTATTCTTTAATGATCTTATAACTTTAAATGTTTTTAAAATTAATGAAATTAAGACTAAGATATTTTATTATATTCTGCCAAGTTAAAATTATATTTGTTATATAAATATTATAGTTTAAAAGTAAAATAGTAAAACAATCATGAAAGTTCAATTAATATAACTATTGACTTTTAAATACCCTGTGCCGTGCTAGTTGTATACAACCCCTATGATGGGTAGGAAATCTGCATGCCCTATTAAGGTTTCCTGAATTGATCCATAGAAGGACCATACACTGTCAAAAGAAGTGTTCCGTAGAAAACGTTTTTGAAGCTTTTTGGAACACTTACACTGTAAAAACAAGTGTTCTGAAGGTGTTTTTCAAACGTTCCTATTTATTAAAGTGTTCTTTAATACTAATGTTTGTATACATCCAAATAGAAAGTTTTAAACGTGTTTAAAAAATAACGCATATAAACGTTCCAAAAAGCTTCAAAAACGTTTTCTACGGAACACTTCTTTTTACAGTGTATAAGCGTTATTTCTTAAAAACGTTTAAAACGTTCTATTTGGATGTATACAAACATTAGTATTAAAGAACACTTATTTTTACAGTGTATTAGATAACCTTTACAAATCATCATATAAGGTCTGCTACATAAAACCCTGATAAACTTTTCCTAATACAGTATGTTTAGACAAAAGGTACAGGAGTGATAATATTAGTATCCTAATCAGAACCAAATTAGAATATATAGATATGAATAGAAAGATGTTTCCTATAGAGAATTCTAAATTTAAATTAAAAGCATAATAAAAAACTCATAATCTTAGCATATTATAAGTACAATCCCGAGGCGAAATTTTTGTCCTACATTACCCCTACCGAACCTTCATTAGCACTATTTAAGGTATTTAAGTGGTTAAACTCGAATATTAAGTCCTTTTTTAGACCTATAAGACCTATTTAAGACCTACATGATTCGAGAACGTTTCCCAAATAGGCCCTACATAAGTGCTCCATTGGAAAAAAGGGAAATTTCGGCCGTTTTTAGGCGCTAATTAGGT
>JABFQC010006458.1:0-10761 GCA_022817085.1 Psilanteris sp. ZL-2020 | reverse complement strand
AATCTAGGCTCACAGAGCGTGACGTTGCTACGTAGTTACTGGATAGTTGTTCTGAGTAGACTCTAGTCAAAGTATAGTAAAAACTGACTATTTTCACGTGAAAAACTCGACGCAATTTTTACTTGGGCACAATGACAATCGAAATAATTATATGATCGTTTTCAGATAATTAATAAGTAGTAATCGATAAAATTTAAATACGCCCTAGTAGAAATTTGTCTAGTATCTCGTGAGTTACTAGAGAATTTGTATATGAAATTTCTAGTAACTCGCGAGTGACTTGAGAAATTTCTACTTGGGCGATTATATATTTAATATTGAAATAAGTAATGCATAAAAATGTAACTATTTATTACTTGGAAAATTTGAGCTATAATATTTGTCTGAGACATAAACTATTTTTGAAAAGTGAAAACCGATTGCTCATTCCCTGAAAACACACTTTGATCAAACTTTGATTAAATTTTGCGTTGAGTAGTGTCCGCACATTTTAGCAGAATAGTAACATGTCTTAAGGCCATCAAAACTCTTATAATATTAAAAATAATACATTTTATTAGATAATATTAATGATAATAAAGTATTAGATAATAAAAATGGAGAATTTAAGTCAAAAGAAGAATTCACAAATTTGAATAATTAATATTTTAATATTGTACAAAACTATTTGTTGCCATTTTTAAATGGTTATAGGATATTTAAGATTAAATTTAGTTTGAAAATATGAATAATAAAATTGATCAACTACACATATATTTATTAAATTAATTTTAAAAATGACTTTGATTAAAATTTGATCAAATCATTTGTGCGCAGCTGTGTTTTCAGGGTTGATTTATATTGGTGCTACTCTCTTTTTTTCCCTTTATTTACTCATTGGCATAAAAACATCTCCCAGACCTGCTACACAGAAAGTAAAAAGTATTAAAAATTACTCATAAAATATCAATTGTGTGACAGAAGTGTAGTATTTTGAAATAATACATAAAACTTCAGCAACTCTTACTTACTCTTACTTACTAATTTTTAAGTATAATTTAAAAATAGAACACTACTGTTACACATTTAATATGTTGCTAGTAATTTTTAATACAATGTTTCTTTCCGTGTATATAAGTTGGCGAATGTGATATATTGTGATTCTTTACAATCTTTTTCATCTTTTTCGTTTTTTATTTTGTCTAGATGTCTCTCTGCCCTTAATCCTCACTTAATTCTCAGTTTGCTTGTATGTGTTTCCCTCATCACTATGAAATCAAGAGTACATCTGTTTAATTCAAATACCTATTTAAGATATTCCACCTGAACCCTTTCTAATTCTTTTCTTTCTTTCCAACCCCATATTTCTATACCATAAGTCATTGTGATTCTACTAAATATTTGAATATCCATTTTCTCCTACCAAAATCACCTTTAAAATTTGTTATCCCCAATCCCCAAGTTAATTTAGCTGCAGTCCTTCCTTTTCTTTTTAGTTCTTTCACTTTAAAATGTAAACCCTAAGTAATTAAATTTCTTAACCTCTTCCATATTTTTCCTTCCCATACCCATTTTTCTTCCTTCTATTACCTTTACAAAATACTACTACTTTAGATTTTTCCGCATTTAATACCAAGTCTCTTTCTCTGTATCCAACATATCTACAAACACTTCTGTAGTTGACGCAATAATGACCATATCATCTGCATACGCTGATGACCAGATCCTTTTTCTATTTATTTCTATACCTCCTACATTTCTTTCTTTTAGCTTTCTTTCTAAACTAGCCTCATATATATATTAAACAATGACAGACTCAAGACATACCCTTGTTTAACTCATTGATTTGTTCAGAACTCCTTTGTCTTATTCCCTATTCTGATTTTCATCTTTGTTTCTTCATACGGTTCTTTTATCCTCTCACTCATCCCCCTGCTTATTCCACTGTCTTCCAATATCTTCCACATTTTACTTCGGTTCACAATATCAAATGCTGCCTTCAGATCTACAAATACAGAGTATAATTTATCTCATTTCTCTTTGTGGTAGGTGTTTTAATATGAATATAATTTCTAATGTCGATCTTTCTTTCCTGAACCCTGCTTGATTTTCAGGAATCACTTCCAACTGATCAAATTCTTTTTCTAGTCTATTTCTAATTATTTCTCTTTATAAATCTTATATTCTGTACATTGTAGTGAAATTTCCCTATAATTTTGTGGAACTTCTCTGTTTCCTTTTTTTATAAAGGTATTAACAAACATGTTTTCAATTCCTCCGGGTATCCTTTCCATTTCCATATTTCCTTAATTATTTCCTTTGAAAAATTCTTATAGAAACTTATAGAACCATATAGAAAATTTTGTATTTCCAGATAAACGAGTATAATTTTATATAAAGTCATGTAATACCAAATAGTTTAGAATATTCTTATGAAAAGAGGGCTAACTGAAGAAAAACCGCACAGAAACTTATAGAAATTATGTTCTATAAGTATCTATAAAATTTGTTCAACGGGGTCTTTATCCGCATAGATCTACGCTTTATATTTATATCTCTTTTTTTTATCTTTTCCTCATTTAATAAATTTCACTTGTATTTTTCTATTATCTTATGTCAGGTCATGGTCTATAAATATTTATGTGGCTGAAGAACAGTTCGATTTATAGAAAATTATATCACGGATTCGATTGAAAAACTGTTGCGGTGGATAACTTTGCTGAGGTTTCGAAGCAACCGGAAGTCGTCGACCAAAATAAAAGGTCCCACAATATTTAAATCATATTGAAATCACCCGCGCATGCGTGATATGGTACCAATTGAGCTGAAAAACTTTCCCAGTGAATATTTAATATATTTTTGAACCCTTTATTTACGGTCGACGATTGGATATCTCTCTTCACTGCTTATTGATCCTTACCATCCTCCTTTGTCCTTCTATATCTCAGTTTCCCAAATAACTCCCCTTTGTACTCAACCAAAAATTAATTACAACTACAAACTTGCTGATTTTATTAGTACCAATATATTTTTGAACAATATAAATTGGAATAATACCTTCTCTGGAAAAGTTATAAATCAATGCGTTGAGTGTTTATATCAAATAATTAATTAACTATTGGGCAAGAATATGGGTCGCGATCATTATCCAATCATTTGCCTTATCTATATTCAATACTTGCTAGCCTCTTTGCCAAATTTTTGCCTGATTTTTTTTTCCAGTTACCTTACTTTTTTTTCTGTGTGTATATATATAACTAACAGCAGTTTCGAGGACAGCGACTTTTCTGGTTTGGCTAGAATTAGGTACTCCACCGTATTTGATCTGCCAAAACAATTATCAACACCCGTATCTGGGCGCCCAAAAAGTCGGGAACACGATCTTTTTGGCAACTATTTAGGGGGTGAAGATAATTTTTTTACGTAAATTTGAGCAAATATTTAACCCCCCCCCTCCCCATGTAAAATTCTAGCCAAACCACAAGGACGAGATCTGTTCCCAAACCTAGCGTTAAATAAAGTTTTATATATATATATTATTTATAATTAATTTATTATTTAATATATTTATTCATTGATATATAATATAATAATATGTATATATCAATAATGAATGATTAAAATTTCAGGTGATAAAAAGAACTGTCGCTTTCTTTAACGTATTAAAATCAGTACAATAAAAGAATAATACTAGATGAAATTACCATACCCTACATTTATTCGTATTCAATAATTGTACGAATTTAAATATAGTAATAAATATAATTCAGAAAACCAAAATCCATAATGTTGTGGTGTAATTATCCTATACATTTTGACATTTTCATATAATACTTGTCCGCTGCGAAGCGTATGCGTGATAATTATTGCGAATAATGTAGATTATGCATTTGCTCGTATGTCGTCGACATATTCAAATGTACAAGCAAATACCTATGGGTACAAGTACTTTAAAGGACTTAAAAGAAGTACCTGAGATGACAGTGCGCGAAAAATGACATCGCATCTCCAAAACTTTTTCTTCGATTATAAATAATTGATAAACAAAGATATTTATATTTTATATTTATATTAATATTTTCTTCGACAAATAAAGAAAGAATTTGATCTAAAACAAAAATTGTATTTATTTATTTTCTACATATATATATCAAACCCAGCATATTAAATTTGATTTCGGTGCGCTGAAAAAAATAATGTTACAAATTTTACCGAATAAGGTTAATATTAATTATACGGTTGTCGAAGTTGTCGACAACTGTTATTATTATTTTTATCATTTTGTCTAATCCTTTGGATTTTGCTTAGTTTTTTACATAGTGCTTTCAACTTAACAGTATCTAGGAGGGACGTTGGTATTTAAAATTGCCTCCAAATTTTCAAACCCAAGCTCTCCACCATTACCCTGACACAAAACACGGGTGAGTACAATAGCTTTTCCCACTAAAAAGAAAAAACATTCCCTTTTTGGTTTATGTTCAGAACAGATTTTACATGGTTTATAATTAATTTCTTAATTAATAAGTCATACAAGGCAATATAAACAAAGACTGTACTTCTTGAAAGACGTTAAATCCCTCAATTCGCTAATCACTGCTCCTTTAAAAGCATAAATTTAAGAAATATATTTACTTAATATTCATTATTTTTGCCTCTTACAACGATAAAAAGAGATCTTAGACATTAATATCCTTATATTAATCCTTCGTATAATTGATAAACTTTTATCAGCAAAAAGATATTAAAAATTCAATAAAAATGATTGTTTAACATGACTGTATAAGATAACCAACAACAAATATGTTTAATCATTAAAATACTTTTATTAAAAATATATATATAATAACAAAGGTATTAACTAGGTTAATAATAAACGGACGAAATGTACATTTCTTATATTACAAAAAAATTAGTCTAGGATATCTACAATGCCATGATAGCTCTTTTAATTGCTCTTTCCTTATTGACTTTCACTTTCTTTTTATGTTTCAAATTTTTTGTAGCATCTCGGAATAAACGAATTCCTTCTTCTTCTTCGATAACTCTTTGCATGTAGGACATTCCATATAAATTAAATCCAACGTGGTCCTATAATATAATTTTAATAATTAATTAATAAAGAAAGTTTACTTAATATTACAAAAAATATATATAATGTAAACTTACCCGTAAATTCGATATTTGCTCGGTTAACAAAGTCTCTACATTTTTAATTTTAATTTGCATGTCTTTATTTGTTATTATTTGAGAATGATACATTTGAACTATAGATAAAGTTAATTTAGCAATTAATTCTGTATTACATTGTTTTGATAAAAGACTGGGAAGCATATCAATAATCTGACATATTGTGGAGTATGGTAGTAGCATTAAAGCTTCATCAAAGTCACTGAAATAAATTAAATATTATTAAATATTAAATACTATAAATAAATTAAAGAATTTTTTGTTTCGTCTAAACATATTATCTGTTTAATATAATACTTTTATTTCATTTTACCTAGCACGAATTCGTTTGAGTGTTTCCATAAAGAAGTCGTTCACATTCTCACATTTATATGCTTGCATTAATAGAGGTAATGGAGTTGATAGATTAGAAGATTTCATAGCACATTCTTCTAAATATGTTTTAGATATATCTAAGCATTCCAAAATTGAATCAGCCTATGAAATTAATAGTAAATTTTGTAATTAATGAAAAAATATTCTTATTATTTTAATTTAATCATTTTTCAATTAAATATTTGCATGTTAATATTTCTTACGCCTTTTTCGCTGGTTAGAGTTCGTCTAGATGGAAGATTTTGTTGTTTTTGACCTTTTACGGCTGACGCTTCTTCAGAAAGAAGTTCATTCGCAGCATCTTCTCTTTCCTGTTCAACCTCATCTTCTAAAACTAAAATTTCTTGAGTTTTTGAGTACATCCTCACTACTTTATCTGACCCACAAGATACTACATATTCACCACTTGGTGAAACTGCACAATTCCATGCTTCCCCTACATGACCCTATACAGAGTAATTTTTAATTAATAAATTATTTTTTGTATATGATAAATTTCAATAATTATTTAGATAAATAAATAATAGCAATTATTTGTATTTAATTAAAATTAAATATTTTGAAAAATAATAATTCACCTGCAAAGTAACAATTTTAACAAAAGAATCTGCATCCCATTCTTTAACTTTGCCATCTCTGCCACACGAAAAGAAGTAGTGAGTTCGTGGAACAAATGCTATACTGGTAATAGAGTTATCGTGAGCAAATAATGATTTATGGCAGTCACCAAAATCCATTCCCCAAATTTTGATATTACGATCTGCCGATCCTGTTACTATTAATGTAGAATCACTAGATATATCCATACTTAAAACAGGAAGTTTGTGACCATATAATGATAAAAAGAACTGTAATATATAATAATCATATTATTAAAGTGTAATATAACATATTTTTTACTTAAATTAATAAAAATGTTGATTCTAAAACAATATTATCAATAAATAATATTATTTATAAATATAATTTTAAAATAAGACTTTCAATAACAAAAAGAAAAGGACGT
Organism: Psilanteris sp. ZL-2020; assembly: GCA_022817085.1. Taxonomy (NCBI): domain Eukaryota; kingdom Metazoa; phylum Arthropoda; class Insecta; order Hymenoptera; family Scelionidae; genus Psilanteris; species Psilanteris sp. ZL-2020. Next base: position 4,214 of record JABFQC010006458.1, on the reverse strand, counting down.
TGTATTTTACCTTAAAAGTGTCAAGGAAAAATATTTTAACAGTTGAATCTAACAGTGATACAGCCACGAATCGACTGTTTGGGCTTATTTTTACACATAAGACTCCTTCATCCAATTTTAATGTTCTTGTGTGACGAACGGATAAAACTTTGACTTTGGATTCACTTTCAGAGTCTTCAATTAATTCAAATTTCCAGAATTTGACAGTTTTATCTCCTCCTCCACTTACAACACCTTTCTACATAAAAAAATAAATATAAAAGAATAATTTTCTATAAAATTGTATTAAATAATTTTAGAATTATTAATTATCATAAGTTGCATTTATTTAAAACATTACATTTCGGAAATCATCTGCATGATTGAATATTATGATACTCTTAATTCTATAATATGTACTGAAAGTATATAAAAATATAAGAAATATAAAATATCAAAATAAAAATTAACAAATTGAAATATATATATGTGTGTTCTAATTAATAATTAATGGAAAATACTAAGAATATATATATAATATTACCAAATCTGGTAAAAGACATAAGCTCGAAAGTTCTTTTGAATGTGCTCCAATGTCTTCTAATATATCACCAGATGAAATATCTACAATTAGCATATGTCCATTTTTCAATCCAACAATCAAATGTCTATCTCCGGGAACAAATGTTACAGATAAAGCATATCCACATTCTACTGTTCGTAAACACGCTAATGTTGTTCTGAAATAAAAGTACAGATTAATAAAGTAAGTTAAACAATTATTTAAATTTTTGTATACATCGTTAAATTTGACAATGAGTGAAATTTTACATAAGAAAATAATAATTTTTTATAATTAATTAAGAAATATGATTCAAATAAATTAAAAAGTAGTACAATTAAATTAAAATATTTATATATGTATATGAAAAAAAATTATACTATTAATTATTATTAATATATACAATATTATTAATCTTTCGGCTTTTATAAATATTGTACCTGTTCCATAATTTTATAGAATCTCCACTGACTGTTGCAAATGCTTGATTATCAGAACTAAATGCAACAGCTCTAACATCAGTACGATGACCCAAGGAAGTTAATGAACGTAATTGTAATGTTTCCGCATCCTTTTCATTTACATTCAATGAATAAAGATGAATACTATTATTACTTAATACAGCACATATCTAAAAATATATAGTATTAAATATAATGTCTTGAACTTATTTTAGCTTTTATTATATACATCCTTATAACATTAATTCACTAACTTTACTTTTTAACTTACTCGTAATTCATTGTTTTGACCCATAACTAAATCTACACTTTTTCCTTTGCTTGGAACATTTAATGCTGATAATTTTTTGAGTTCATCTCTTAATATGGTTTCCTTTACTACAGGAGTTTTAGTATCTTTCCTATAATCATTTTCAAAGAAATTTATATAAGTTTATAAACAATATATACTATTTATAATTATATAAGATAAAAAAAATAATATATAACTAAATAGTCTAATATAATAATTTATATTCAAAATATAATAAAAGATAATATATAATTCAAATAATATGATTAAAATAATAATAAGAATAAGATTTAAATTATTTATTTTCAAAATTACTTACTTTGTTGCTTTTTTTATTCTTTTTGCAGTTTTTTCTGCAGCTACATCATCAGGTAAAACATATAGTATATCATATATATTATCTTTGCCTTGACAAATAATAACTCGTCCTGTTTCATCAGTTCTTAAAGAAGTTACTCGTCCTTTGCAAGTTCTTTGAATACTTTCAACTCGTTTACATTTAATAGGAAAATTCTACAAAAATATATATTTAACAAAATACATTTAATGTTAACATTAATAAAAAAACATATAAAATGTATTTTAAAAGAGAATATTAATTCGATTGAACTTATATCTAAATGTAAAATTATATATAAATTTAAAAATTAAATATAATGAAACATGTAAAAAGAAAGAATTATTTACCATTGATAAGTCCTGAGATTCTTCAATATTAGCTAAACTTTCACCATCATTTAATAATGGTTCACTTCCATTATTATCAATAATTTTCCAAGCATAAAGCAAGCTATCATTGCCTCCAGATATTAAATACTTATCGTCTTTGATTAATACAAAACCCCATACCTATATAACAAAATATTTTACAAATAAATTATATATATATACAACAATACAATAATTTATACAAAATATAATTACTTATGTTATATATTATAATTATTTATAATAATAGTTAATACAAATACAAATATTTACCTCAGATCTATGACCAGTGAGAGTGATGAAATTATGCTCAGTTTCAATATCCCAAAATTTAATGAAAGTGTCTTTACTGCAACTTACAAGAATATTATTTTCTTTCATAAAAGCTACCTGGGTAACAATTCCTTTATGACCAACTAATCTGCATATACCAGATTCAGCAACAATATCCCATACTATAATGTCTGTATCCTAAAATGTAATATTTATTTACATTAAAAATTTCTTTTAAATAAACTGTAATTTATGTTTTTCTTTAAATTCAAAAAATACCTTTGATCCAGAAGCCAATCTATGCCCAAGATTATCAAAGGCCAATGCTGTGATTTCTGATTTGTGACCAATAAATGTGCTGACCAGTTCTCCTGAACGGAGATCATATACTTTAACTGCTCCATCGGAATATCCAGCAGCAATAGTTCTTTTGTTGGGAGATGCTGCTAAATAAGTAACGATGGCTTTTTCACCTGATAATACTTGTGCCTAAAGATATTAAAATACATATAATAAAGATATATATCCAATAAGTAACTTCTAAAAATAATATAATAAAACATATTTTAATAATTTTATATTTATTACTTACAACTTTTAACAATTTGAAATTTAATTAAATTAATAAAAACAAAATAAAAGAAATTAATTTGTAAATAATAGTTTTATTTACCAAACCATGAGATTACCATGAGATTTACTTATTAATAATGTTACAAGTAATACTTGTTATTTGTATATAATCAAAAACATTAGTCACTATAGCTCATTTTTATACCAGGAATTTAACTTTTTCTAAATTCCTAAGTTTTAATTTCATATTACAAGTACAAATATTTATTTGAAAAAAAAACTCTTTATATAATAATAAATTTAAAATAAAAATAATTATTTTATTCTATTTACCTTTTCTCCAAGTCTAAGATCCCAAATATAAATATGCTCGCATGCACCAGTTGCAACAAATCTTCCTGCTTGTCCTTCTAAAGTGACAAATATTGAATTACACTTGTCACTTGCAATAATATTTAGATTTCCTGCGGGGCTGTACCGCAAATATTGCTTAGTTAAACCCATGACAAAAACTCAAAATTAAATTATACAATTTAAATATACAATCCACACGTGTTAGCTGTCTTCTTCTGCTCCTTCTTTTTCGTCTCTTTTGTTGGCAATTAAAGTCTTGTGTTTTAGCACCAAGCATTGCGCAGTAGTGCCAATATACTTTCATATTTTATAAAACTTTTAATCACCATAATATAAGGTTTACAAATTTCAGGCTAAAGGTTTAGTTCTACAATTGATTTTCTGCACTTTTGTCTTTGGAATACTTATTTGTTATCATATTTTTATCTCATAAGATCAGGGACCGTATTCTCCAAACGATTGTCACTGATTCGATTGAAATCTGAACATACCCCCCTCTGTATAATGAATGAGACAACATTCAGATTTCAATCGAGTCAGTGACAATCATTTGGAGAACACGGTCCCAGGGTGTAATCCAGTATTTTCATTATTAACATAGCGTTCCAGAACTTACTTTAAGTACTGGAATTACTGCGTTAGTATAAGATGAAAATATATATTACGATAAGTTGGATAAAGGTGCATTACTATTTGCAGCATTCAAAGTAAATTCTGGAACGCAACCTAAATACCGCATTCGGAAAATAACAATATTTTTTATTAAGGCGATGCTTCAAGCCTGTCGCAACGGAGTTAGTGTTTTATAATACCAAATTATTAAATAACATATTAATTTTCTGTAAGTGATTCAGGCGATTCTTTGTTAATGGGGTTCTTCAAATATAATGTAACGGAATAGTGTTTTCTTTTATTGCAGTATTAAAATTTGCTTTTTTATACAATACAAGAATTTGCGCACATTTTTTAATGATGGGAAAATATTTTTGTGTAATAAATATAAATTTTCAAA
>JABFQC010006457.1:0-10761 GCA_022817085.1 Psilanteris sp. ZL-2020 | reverse complement strand
TATTATAAATTAGGATCTTGATTTTTCTTTTAGCTACAATCTGTTGCTATTAAGACTTACAATCCTAGATTATAAGATCGACGGTCTAGATCGTTATTTTAACAATCTATTTCTCTGAGTGTACTTTTTTGGTTATTATTGATTGAGAAATAATATCGAACAGATTACTATATATTTGTAATACATATTACAGGTTAAAATCATATATAATAAAAAAATAAAATAATGAGTAATTGAATTATTATCCAATATATCAGTCAGATTATATAAAATGTATCTTATTTGATGGTAATTATTAATCTTTGAACAAACATTTATGAATTTTACTATTTACATTGTACTTTGTGTGTGGAAAAGGTTAATTTTCCTACAAATATAGAAAGGAAAATTGGATATTCCATCCTCCCTGATTTGTTTAATTTGTATCAATGTTATTATACAAATGACATACCAGTTGTTGCCTATGCGAATATAACAATACGCAACAACTAACTGATCAGGTTTAACGAAATGTCAATAATTAACAATAACAATTTAAAAGCACTTAAATTCGCGATACAATACCACCACTTTGACTATAATTTGTTCTTCCATAATTAATGTCTTAAAGTATAATTCAAGAAACGGAAGTGCTTTAAAATAATAGTAATAGAAATTTGTTGGAGCATTTTTGATATTGTCAACTTGTACATTGAATATAATTAAAAGAAAAAAAAATGAAATGTAATGAAAATGCCATTGCGAATCGCAATTTTTCAGGCACACAATCTGAGAAATCTGCGTTACTATTATTATATTAATTGCATGCTTTATAAGTACATGCGTTTGATATAAAAAAATTATATAAATTTATATATTTATGTGTATATATATACAGCAGAACAAAGGAATAATTATGTAACAAAGAATTTCAATAAGCTCAAAACCAATGACTATAATGCGAACAAGCCGAATTATTTATTGACAAATCAATTATTCAGTTTCTCGTCGTTTATTAGGAACTGCATTCGCTATTCGACTCGCGCGTTCGTTGCGAACAATCGCAACATCGCGCAATCGTATTAACGGCTCTTCATTTTTTCATCGCGAGGTGTTGTTTGCGAGATCACAAAATAGAGATGACGGTCAAAGAAAAACTCTTGGATTGAACAATTTGGCATTGAACGCGCGGTAATTTCGAAAATGATTTTCAGATGAAAGACTCGTGATTAAGACGCTCGTAAACGTGCAGTCGCGGGTTGCATAATACCCGCCTATCGATCAAAATCATTTGATCCTGTTTGCTCGAAGGACGCGTTACATTATCTTTTATTACTTGCCATTAAATCAATGATGCAATAAATTATCTCTCGCTTCGCGCGCCGATGCTAAGTAGCATTTAAAATAATCTCTCTTATCTCACTTCGCAAACGATGCCCGATGATGGTGCGTCGCGATGCGGCACACGTGACGCGGCTCGTGCGAATAACGGGAAGCGACCGATCGGTTGGGCTGCGATTCGCGCACCGAGGGTTATTGTAACAGAAAGTGCGACGACATCGCGGCCACGCGATCCTCGGTGTTTTCATGAATAAGTTCGCGCGAATCTTCGGGCGATGCGGTTGATTTTCGAGTATTTTTAGGTTCGACGTCTCACACATTTTGAGCATTTTCTGGTACAAGAGATGTATCGTTAGTTATAAATTGCTAGTTGCAAATATATTAACAATGACTCGATTGACGCGTGTGTGCGTCGAATATAAAATTGTGCATGATTTATGCGGAAATTTTGATAATATTGTTAATCTCCGTTAATAATTGGATAATTGTTTAATGAGATAAAAATGTATTGTAATTCTTCAGACGTGTGACAAAAGATGGTCACTATTGTACAACTAAAAAATTGTTCGTGCTTTATTGGAAAAATTAATAATAATCGTCTGTAGATGGCACCGTAATTACTTATATAAATGTTACTTAACGTTAGTGTTGCGTAACAGTACGGTAATATCAATTAGGAGTGAAATTTTTTATCAACTTTTTTTCTCAATACGGCGCCAATGAGATTAGGTGAATTAATATGTACTTGAATGTGTGTTTTGTGGGAATAACGGGACATTGATAGTTAATGAATGGAAAAAAAATGGAAAATGAAAATGGCATATTTTTAATTAAAACGAATTAATGAACGACACTAATTTGTTTAACTGGCTTAAAAAGCGTACGCGGGTGTGTTGTTTTGTTCAATATTTCATATTTTTTTTACCACGTTTTCGGGAATGGACTTTATTTTCTTTTGTTCTTTGCGCACACATTGCTTATTAATAACGAATTTTTTATAAATAGTCTTTTTGTAAATAGTGCATGGTTTGTGTATTAAATGTTCAATTATTCCTTTTTATAAATTATTTGCATACATTTACTACAAAGGCAACGTCAGACCTTTGCTTTCACGTGTTTAATGTTGTTGTAATTAAAATGTACGATTCATGAAAGGAAATTAACAATTAATTTTTGTATTATGTATTTCGCGAAAATCATTTTCACATTAAGCTCTTTATTTTCAATCGTGCTTCATGTTTGTTCTTGTGATTATTTTCGCGTAAAAATCGTTGAATGAAAATTGATAATTAATGAAACTAAACACTGCAGGTTTTATGCTGTTATTAAAACGAAGTATTTTCATCGTTGACGGATGGCGCAGTCGTTTTTGTTAACACCCTTTGTTTATTTACATTTCTAAGTGGTGTGATTTTTGTTTATATGCGATTGAAACAATAACAACCGTAATAATAATCTTATTATGATTATTTATATATATATGTGTATATACTCGTGATTTAACCAGCATTTTGAGTACTTCTATTCGAGATTATTTCTTTTTAACGCGTGTCAGTCAAATCAGTAATTTATATCATTCCTTTTTTCTCGAGGATAAAGAAACGATTTACATCGCGAAGTGTTCCGCCAGTAAACTGCAAGTCGATATAAAAATTTAAGTCTCGCAAATAAATGCATATCCGCCGTTTCCAAGTAAAAACCCTTGCTTTGCTATGCATTCGTGTGCCATTACTTTTGTAGCCGATTTCTTTTGAATGAGCAAAAATGAAGAAAACATTACTTATGTCCGGAGACAAGGGAAAGCCACACTTCCGGCGAAACACGCCTGATGCATTTTAAGCACCTTCAATGTTGCGGCAAAGTCGCTCGTCTATGTAATTTCGTATCCTGATGTCTGTCCCGTTTTCGACGGTACGCGGGTTTATTGTTCCAGAAAGCGGAATATTCGACAAATTTGGGTTCGATTTTATAAAAGACAGCCAAAACACTCGTCGTAGGTATTAAATTCAGTCGTTTAAGTCGGAGGTGGATACGGGGAAAAACTTCGTCAGCGCTCAGGTGGAAATAAAAAAAGCTGCAAAGTTTAGTGGAGAGCGTGAACACGTTAGGGCTTTGCCGAACTTTTCGTTAAGTTTGCCGATCATGCCACGCTTTAATCGGTCTGATTACGTTTCCTTAACATCCCTTCGCGTTGTTGTTATTGGTCGGAATCGGTCAGGATGCTTCTGGCCTTTCGTATAAATTCAAACTCGGGCATTCCTTCCGATTCGAATTAATTTCCTCTTTCAGAATTGAATTCTTGTATTTTCATGAGTGTATTGATTTTGATAATTATAATTATAATTTTGATTAAAAACAATTTGATGTTACTATCGTTAAGTGAGATGTATGGTACTTTTTGGCTATTCGTGAAGTTTTTCTGACGCGGAAAATGTCAAAAATTGTACATTTTTTTAGCGATGTAACAGTGCAATATGATCCTGTCAGCTTGAAAAAACGAATGGTAAAAAAATCACTTTTTGAGCGATTAAATAACACAATTAAAATTACAGCTAGACAGGTAGATAAGTTTCCCTCGCTATTCAAAGGACGAAATCTGAAAATTCGAATGCGGTTGCGAGTTGACTTAAGTGACGAGACTTTGCGTTCCGATTTCAGGACAAGGAAATTAAACTCTGGACTACGGTCTTGTTATCTCTGAAGTGACTTGCGTCGTATTCAGTTACTGTGTCACTTTTTTGAATAATTTTGCTAAGGATACTATTTTCAAAGATTCGTTTTTTTGTCAGTAATTAAGATAAGACATTTATTCTATAGTTTGAATTAAAGATAATAATAGACAACATTTTTTTATGTTGAAATAATTAATTATTGAAGAGAAATAGTTAAGATATTAAAAATATTATATAGAAATTTACAATTTTCGATTAGAGACATTTTAGCCATTTTGGCAGATGAACACGATTATTTCATAAAACATTTAAATATTCATTATGATCATTTTTGACGTTAAAAGATATTGACAACACTATTTGGAGTATATTCATACTCGTAATGAATCTACCTATGGACGTGCAGAGTTTGAATGAGTTATTTTTTTCTAATGACCTTTTATCTAATACTGGTTGGATTATCATGTCTCAACATGTATTTTTAAGTGATATACGTGAAGCATATGCGAATGGCACGCAGCAACATCATTTTCATGAAAAATTAAAATTTTTCAATTTAATCATTTTCGACTTTAAATGACTCTGAAATCATTATTTGCGGTATTTTCATGCTTATAATAGGTGTAGCTGCCGATATGCAAAGAATTAATGATTTTGAAGAATTTTCATTTTTTGTCCAAAATTGCCATTTTTTAAGGTATACCCCTTTCGATTTTTTCAAAAAATGGCAAAAAATAAATTTTTCGTAAGCGATTTCTAATGACCCTTTATCGATTACTGGTTGGATTATCATGTCTCAACGCGTATTTTTAAGTGATATACGTGAAGCATATGCGAATGGCACGCAGCAACATCTTTTTCATAAAAAAAATAAATTTTTCAATTTAATCATTTTCGACTTTAAATGACTCTGAAATCATTATTTGCGGTATTTTCATGCATATAATAGATGTAGCTGCCGATATGCAGAGAATTAATGATTTTGAAGAATTTTCATTTTTTGTCCAAAATTGCCATTTTTTAAGGTATACCCCTTTCGATTTTTTCAAAAAATGGCAAAAAATAAATTTTTCGTAAGCGATTTCAAATGACTATATCGATTACTGATCAGATCATCATGTCAAACTTGTAATTTTTTTGTCACCGAACCTATTTTCGTGAAATTCAATAGTTGGGTTATTTTCATATTAATAATAGATGTATCTGTCGTTGAGTTGAATTTTGGCCATCGTCGTTTGGGCGTTGGTTAGATTTTGGTTAGTTGACGTCTGTGAATAATGTTGGGAAATTAATGTATCCGACGGTGAATTATTGCCAATCGACTATAACATGAAATAAAAATAAATAAAATGATATTAAATATACCTTGACGAAAGAAATTAATCCAACATGGTTTTAAATGCATAGAACGTAAATTATCAACGTCGATCAGACGAAATTTCAACTCAGTGATTAGTATGACGATAATTTATGCATGAGTATAAAAAGTGATCAAATAAAAAAATTCGTGTCCCTTTTTTGTTAAGTAAATTGTATTCATTCAAGGTATTATTATCTGAATAAATAAAATTATCCTATAGAAATTACTGTTAGTTAAAGTAAATTATAAAGGCAATATTTGAATATACTATATTGAGTTTTTATATATTTTAAATTAAATCATTTATTCAGTTTAGCTTACAACAACACGGTTTCGTTAAATATTACATAAATCATTTAAGTAAAAAAATATTTTTTATTAAATCGTACTTCGTTATAATAAATCTCCAAATTTGAATTAAATTGCAATATTTTGTAACATGTTTCAACTTGTTTGTCATTCCTTTAATAATGCAAAGCTAACAGTATTATATGAAATATTTTTTGCACTATATTTACGCGGTTTTTATATTTGGATTTTCCAAAAATGCTGATATCAACAGCTCAAATTCGTAGTAAAAACACGGAAAATAATTAAAGTATATTCAATATCAATTTTATTTGCATTAAACGAATGACATTTTAAATTCACTTTATGAGATTTTTCTTTTCATCATTTTTTTGTTCAATTTTTCGAATAATTCAAATTCAATAGTTACACGTTAAGTAATGTTATTATACAACAGTTAATGAGTAATTGAAAGTCAATTAAAAGTTAGTTTTAAAATAATTTAGAAATTTACACTTAACGAAATATTTTAATTGTAATTACGGAATATTTAGTTGCGTCTTCTCAAAGTTAATTGTAACGTATAATACACAATTTTTTAATAAGAAAATTTCTTGTACGTTCAGAAAATATTGCAGACATTTTTATTAATAATTATTTTAACGTACATACATTTGTTTTATTATATTCTTTCTATATATATACATATTTTATAATTATAATATAATAAATATTATAGTTTAGTTATTATTGCAGTTTGGTTCAATTTTATCTTTCGAAAAATAAAATAAATATTTATTAGTATGTTCGAGAAATTTGTATAATTAATGAATTACATTAATGAATATATTATTGGCATTAAAAATATTAACATTTCGAACATTTTATGATATTAAATATGATTTTTTAATTATAAAAATCAACGCCTTTGTGATACTGACATTGTCAATGATTTTCAAATTTATTTATCACGAATTTCGCTTAATTTGACTGCGCCACCCGCCAACTGTATCCACAACAAATCATATACCAATATTAAATTTTCTAACTATCAAGTAATATTAATTTTATTTTAAGAAGCTCTCGTTTGTTAAATATTTCCAATCCGCACGTTTGTTCCTCCCTTCAACTAGTATCAGTCCGATATTTATCAACACAATATCTCGTGTATTATCGACAACGACGTTTAACATTAACTTTTCGTCGTTTATCGAAGAATAACTTTCTTTTAAGTTGCAATAAGAATCCTTTTCCTTTGCTTTCTATTTTCCCTCTCTCTCTCTCTCTTTCTCTACTTCTCTTTTTGGTCGCTGATTGCAGACACAAAAAAGTTCACAATCAAACGAAACTTTTTCGATGGAAAAACGTTTTTGCGTTATTATTCATCCACGATAAACACAGTGTAAAAGTACGAAAAGCTTTTGTTCCTTGATATAACCGATGCCAAAGATGAGCTACAACTATGTATACATAATTTGCCGGAAGGTCAGTTTGGAATCAGATTAATTTAAATGTGATCAAATGTGGTTTGATGTAAATTGATTTTAAAGCGAAGTTGGATCCATTTCTAAGGGCGTTTGTCACGAAACTTTTGCGATGTCGTTTGTGTACTAAATGCATTACATAACCAATTTCATCGATATGTAGTAATATTTCGCAAAGCTACTTTGTTTTTAATTTGTTTTTTTTTTTTTATTTATTTTACTATTATTTAATATAATATTATGCTCCGGAACTTAAACTCAGGGTTTAATTAGCGTATTAATGACGGCTGTAAAGTAATTACAAACTGTACTAAATAGGATATAAATTGAAAACTATACTTAAGTACGAAACATTTCTTATCAGTATGATATTTTTTTCGTTTTGTTACACCGTGTACTATACTTTTCTGGCAGCAATCTGTTAATAATATTATTAAAACGAACTTGTAATTATATATAGTAAACACGTGCTGTGAATTACCTTAGTTTCAGCTGATTATTTTTCTCAACGCGAATATATCGCAACCGTTATTTATTGCAATAATATTTTTATGGTAACTAAAACAGCAAAAATAATAATTAGAATTTACTGAGCATATATCAACCGACAAACATTCTTTACTCAATTATAAGATGCATCAGCAATAAGCCATATAATGAAAAATCGAACTGCAACGAAGAAATGATAATAAAATCAAAGGAATAAAATTGAATAAAGAATTTACAAAAACTAATGAATTGATTGATGCTATTGTTTGTTTACTTGTTTAAAAAAGAAAATAAAAGCATAGAGAACGTGATGATAAGTAAACATACAATCATCAAAATCGATATTACAAACGTGGATATTTTGGAACGAAAAATCGTATATATTTCTCGAGATAAAAAAACAGTTTAACGCAGAGAGTTTGACGGAAGTCAAACTATTTTTAAATTTGTAGGTAAAATGTTCATTTAATAAATTAATTTAATGATATACCTGGAAAATAATGAAATACATAAATATGTGAACACGCACGAGTATGATATATAATGTATAATATGATACACAATAAATTAAGGATTATTTATCAAGTAATTAGGAAATTGATATCCTTTCATAAGCATAGAAGCGCACGTGTTACGGCGTATATAGACAATAACTAAATCACGATAGATAATGCATTAAAATGCGAAACTCACATTGCATTGACGGAAGAGTAATCGCGCGTGTTCGTAAACATCATAAATGTAAATAGTTATGCACGGAGCAATCGGAAAATATCGGTTGCCGCGTGACATTGTGGACTATTCAGAGGTTGCCAATTATTTGTGTCTCATTTTCTTAATCCATTTGCATTTAGTTAGCTGATAAAGGTAAACTTTCGTGAAATATAGTATACATCAAAGTAATTACATTCTGTAAAGCAAAAGTGAACGCGATGGGGATTCTTGTAACACACACTGAAACGCGGAAATTTATTGACTACAAAAAGCAGGAATCCAAAAAATGGCTTACATTTTGGATAATCGATTAATGAATATTATTTTAATTAAATTAATTTCATATGGTTAATTGTTTTAAGAAAATTGTATAAATCATTTAAATGACTTTCAGTGAAGTTCACGAGTTGCGAGTTATATATATATATATAATTTCAATTATATAGTATTTGAGGAAATTCTGTCGAGTTGTTAATATTAGCGATATAAACAATGTTTGAGAAAATTCGGATTAATTGACGCTTTGGTGTTTAGATATGAAATTAACTCGGTTCATTAAGGGTTCGAAATTTCGTTTGAGGTAAACGAAGACTTCAAAGTAAAAGAATTCATTATTAAGGATCAGCTTGGCACACGATTTTATATCAGTTTATATTGCGCGCGGGAATGGTACAGAATTACATAAGATTCAAATTATGGATTAATTACAGCAGCTGCAGCATTCATTTGGCAAATAGTTCTGAAGGGAAAATTCATTATGCGTAATATCAAATCAATTGTTAGTAATAACAACTCTCGTTAGCAACGATTTCAACTGTTTCGTTTTTTTCAAAATGCTATTTTTCAAATTTTTTACATTCATGTTTGAAAACGGCTTTTGTTCCAAATCATGATGGTGTTGATGTTTTTTTGCTGAAAAACAAAAAAAAAAATAATATCCGAATAAAAGCTTCGTACTCTAATTATTCATAGACAAGTTGCTGTTTCATTAAGTCAAAGTTCAAAAAGCGAAACAATGGGAAAAACTGTTTCCACGAGAAGTTGTGTAATAAAAAAAATGGCGCTTCGCGGGGCTTTTTGTGCGCGCATTTTTTGCTACTTTGTGTGATGTTAAAACCAACAAGAATAATACACGGACGTAAAATCTGAACATATGATCAATTACTTTTAGGGATAATAAGTTAAAAAATTGTAAACTTAACAAAGACAAATGATATTCTCTCGAAACAAAATATTCTTTCGGCAAAACGAGCACGCAGGCGACGTTAATTCCAAGTTCGTCAGGCATTGACAGATCACCTTAAGAGTAAAATAAATTTGTTTGCGCTGTTTCGTTCGACCGTCTATTCAATTTCGCGCGATCTGTCAATTTACATTATTATAAATAATTATAATGCCGTAAAACGTGTGCTCCGATTTTTGCGCGTATTTGTTTTTATTCGACACCCTATTTTGTTTTTTATTTATTCGTTCCGTCGGAAAGATTGATTTATAAAACGCACTATTATTTGACGGCAACAGATTCAATTAATTGTTGACAACCGAACGCGTGTATGGGAGAACCAATAATGTCTTTGTTGGCAATGTAAAATCAAAATGTTTGTTGCTGACGCAAAGCATATGTTATTGATACAGATTTGAAAGCTGTAAAGGTGGAATTAAATGTTACGTTAGTAAATAGATTTATACTAAAATGACGGGGAATGCTAAAAGCTGTTTGTAGAAGTGATGAAATCAAAGTGCATTGTGTGTTTCTATGGACGTAAGTATAAACGAATTATAAAATTTTTATATATATATAAATAACATCTTTATAATATTTCCCGGTTGAAATGAAAATACGTAACTTAATTTAAGAGTTATAATCAATAGTAATTCGCGGTTAATACGAAGAACCAAATTATGATTTTATTTCTATAGTTAATCATTTTAAAGTCAGTTAATTTAAATCAGAGTAATTGGTTCGATTTACTTGTACGTATTTATTTTTGAGTAAGAAAGTTATAAAAGTGGAATTTGAGTTTGAAATATAAATTGAAATTTAATGAAATATGTATACATATTATGTACATGATGTTATTTTTGTATATGTATATATATATATGTATAGACGAATAAATTTTATATTAAAAACTATATATTATTAATTCATATTATAAACTCGCATGCTATATTAAAAAACTTTTAATGTGATAAATTCTCTTCATGTTCGTATTAAAAAAAAATGATGAAAATTATTTCCTTGAATTGATGGAAATTCATGGATTTGCTTTGGCGCTTGAAATGATCTGTAAAGTTTATTATTATAATAAATTAAAACGTAGCTTTAATAACACGCCATTTTTCTTTGTTTGTTGCTATACCGCTATTTGCGATTAATTTTGTTTTCATTAAAAGCAAAAAAAAACAGTCCACCGGTCGGACTGCACATTAC
>JABFQC010006456.1:0-10762 GCA_022817085.1 Psilanteris sp. ZL-2020 | reverse complement strand
GTATTAAATTGGTTTAGAAATTGTATGAAATTATAAAATTCAACATCTCTCCGATTGTGCTATTATATGTTTGGTAAATTTTTATCATAATTTGTATCTACGTATGAATTATAAAAATCACTATTAATCAGATTATACATTATGTAGGAATGAAAAAAATGGTAATAAAAATATCTACTACTATGAAATATATAATTTAGAAATTTATAAAGTTTGAACAATAAATTTTATATCGAAGAATCTCTTATAACTGGATTCGAAAGATTACGTACCTCTTAAATTTAATGAAGCGTAAGATAAACATACGTAGCAGGATTCGATGATCGACAAGTACAATATGTACTAAGATCAATTTTGTTACAGTTGGAACTTTGAAAAGTTTGGTTGTTGTGGCATCTATGTAATAAAAGATTAAACCGAAATATGGTATGTCCATATCTCTGGTTTAAATTTAAGTGTTGTTTATGATTCTAATATGAAGAGTTAATTCTAATTTACTAATTGTTAAAGTGCTTATTGTTGATATGAAAAGTATGTTTTAATCATTTTCCTATTTATAATAATTGAAATTAATTATTGTAAAGCCATTATGTGAATGATAAATAGTACGAAATATTTTCAATATGCACTTATTATAATAAAAAAAAAACAGAATGAATAATAAATTGCTACAGTATTTTTAATTTATATTGCATAAAAAAGAAGAAGGCGTTGGGCGTGAATAATTAATTTTATTAAAATAACACATAAGATATTCGGAAAATATATTCTAAATTCTACGATATAAAGACATATTTACTTCTCGTCACTTTAATCCTTGAAAATATATAATTTAATATTAATTTCATTTAATAAAAAAGTAAAACAGAAAAATCTGAGGCAATTTTGGATTTAGGATTTATATTAGTTTCAATAATCTATTATATTGTAAATAAATTATTTATAATAATTTTAATCTGTTTCAATGTCTTCTTAAATTCATATCTTACTTAGAATCTGCTTATCATTATGAAATTGGCTCTATCAAATAAACAATAATACGATATCTGTTATAGATAGACCTTGCTTTTGAAAACCAAGATTGAAGCAGATTATAATTTTTATACAAAATTTAATCCGTTTCAATATATTCATAGTTAATGGGACTCTTTTATTGTAATATGGATAACAATAAAACACAATTTGCCTATGTTCATTAGAATGTAATAATTGTATAAAACTTTCTTTAGTAATAAAGTTATTGTTTGCTTTCTTGTAAAAGACCTGTATCCTGTATCGTAACAGTTAGTGAAAAATGGATGTTTATGAGCCTACACTCTTTCAGTCTATTCACATTATGGAAGAAATTTTCATTAACTTCATTAATCAACATTTCCATTAACTTCTAATTATATTCTACTTCAATGCGTCATTCAAATTTTTTTAGTTTTTTTTTTAATTTGATAATTATATGTATATTGAAATTAGGCCAAGGTATCATTGAAATAATTGGATCTGCATCTCTTAAATTTCAAACTAACGTAAATTTATTTTTATTTTCATAAAAATATTATTTTGTTATTTAATCAAAAGTTTTATATTTACTTTTGGTTAAACCTATAATCGTGATTATAGTTATATATATAGATTATAGATAGTATAGGTAAATCTATATTACAGTTCTGTTTAGGTGAGAAATAATATAAAAATATATGTAATATTACTAATATTATATATCATATCTATAATGTTAGTCTATATCATCATATTATTTATCAAAGATACGATATCTTTGATCGAATATGTAAATTCAAACGACTTAAAATTCTTATTCTTGTTGAAAAGTCATAAACTTGAATGACACTGTCTAATGATTTTGTTTAATAGTATAGTTCAGGATTTTCACTATAACCCATGTAGAAAAATACAAATGACCCATGCATGGCTCACGCTCGGCAACGATCGGCCGATCATCGTCAAACAGTGGCCCTTGCTTGGAATGAAACACCATTTTTAAATGGCCCAATCGTTCTACCGATGAACTGACAATGATTGGCATGATCCGGCCCTGGTGTAACACAATCATTTTCCCGACCATCGAGTTATGCACTGTATAACCCATAAATGTAATAAATATGTAAATAATGTAAAAAAACAATCCAAGTAATGATTACCCTAAACTGTGCTTAACATGAGTTTGATTTAATACAAGTACTTATTATATATTTTATGAATATTTAAATTTTTGTTTCAATTTTTATATAATTTTTGTATTTTTGGAAACAAAAATTCCATTAGGCTTAGATGAGTTATATATATGACAACTTATATGAGTTGTATAATGTGAGAAATAAACAAAGGTTTTTTGAATAGACACCCAGGCAGAAATTGCTTACATTTAGACAAATTTACAACTGATACGATGGAATTATAACATTGGCAACCGATATCGAATCGACTTTATGACTCAGGATGATTCTACGTTGTTAGCCTACGTTGGCACAGTACTTTGTGTCAACATTAGAACGACGTCAGGTGCCAATGTCGCAATGACTTTATGGTCAATGTTGAATTAATGTCATCAGCCCACATTAGTGCAATAAGTTATGACAATAATTCGTTGGGCAATAACATTGTGACAATGCCCTAACGGAATAAAAAGTTGTATAAAAGTTTTAAAAACATTTTGCTAGAAGTTGTATAAATGTTTGTAAAACGCTAAAACCGTCAGAATAACGTTTGATTAACATCTAAATTTCCGGCTGCCAGCCCTTACTTAGAACGTTTGACTAAACGTTTTATGAACGTTTTGCAAATATTTTATAATCGTTGGTAAAGATAATCTGCTAACGTTTTATAAACTCTTGTTTAACGTTTATAAAGTTGTTATAAGAATAAAAAAACACGCAAACATGCAACGTGGTTTTCGTCACGGGAATCGAACTCGTGAGTTTCATCGTATGAATCCGACTCCCTAACCGCATGGCCAGTGCGACTACGTAAAAATGGACTACCAGAGCGCTTATAAGAATCACAAGCGGATCTTATAATAGGGAATAGAATGTTGATTTTTAATATCTAATATGTATTGAAGGAAAATATTAATTATAGTTTCTATAATAATAATAGCTTGGAATTATATTTATATGGATACGGCATTATTTCTCTAATAAAATATTATTTTTATAAGAACGTTTGTATTATTAGTGATCCGCTTATGATTCTTATATACGCTTAGATAATCCACGTTGACGTAGTCGCACTGGCCAAGCTCTTATGGTCTCGGATTCATACAATGAAACTCATGATTTCGATTCCGGTGACGAGAATCTCGTTGAATGTTTGGGTATTTTTTATTCTTATAATAATTTTATAAACGTTAAACAAGAATTTATAAAACGTTATCAAATTATCTTAACCAAGGATTATAAAATATTTGCAAAACGTTCATAGTTTAGTCAAACGTTTTAAGTAAGTGCTGACAGCCGGACATTTAAATGTTAATCAAACGTTATACTGACGGTTTTAGCGGTTTTACTTTACAAACATTTATACAACTTCCAGCCAAATGTTTATAAAACGTTTTTACAACTTGTTGTTCCGTTGGGGCGTAGTTTGCCAACGTTATTCCAACACAGACGGCTGATAACAAAATACTATTAAAATGCTATATCGAATGAATTAGCACGTGGTGGGAGCAGCAGCATCAGTACACAGCATAGGAGAGTAAAGCAGAGTTTACGACGACTATTACTTGGATGGGTGACCGTTTTTAACATAATGCATACAGTTTAAATACATGTTTGAATACTTATATGTGTTTTTTTATTTTATTAAACACTACATTGTTTTAAGTTGGCAAACCACATTGAAACAATGTTGTTGCCTAACATTGGTTTGGCGTTTCATACCAACATTAATTCCACATCATGCCAACACAGATATCCACCGTTGGTACGATGTCGCCAATGTCGTGCCAACGTCGTTTCGACTGTATTTTTCTATCTGGAAAATCAAACCATATATATTTTTTATCAGTTTAACTTAAAATATTAAATAATGTATTTTATTATTATAATGATTCTATATTAATTTATATTCATAATAAACTAACATTAAAAATGATTAAGTATAGTTAATTTTTTATCAATATGAATAACGAATGAATATATAATGTCAAGCTCATAATATCGCATAAATGTATTCTAATCAGTAAACGAAATCCAATAGTAAAATTAAAAATACAGTATATGGATTCTATAAAATATATTGATCATTGGATATTAAGTATGTCGTTATGTAGATTTTAGTTAATATCAATAATCTTTGAAATATACCAATAACACTTGGAAAATAGTAATTTAGATTTAATTGATTTCGATATATATCTCGTTTATTATATGAAGATAATTTTATCAAAATACAGACATAAATAATGTTTAATGACAATAAATAAATGTTTTTATATATAATAATTAATAAATTAAGACAAAAACAAAATATAAATACTTCATAATGTATTTATATAGTGTGCATAAAATCTATGCGTTTTTTTTGTCTAAATTTATTAATTGTTAACTCTTAAAATTTAAGTAATAATTCTTATAACAATGACAACATTGACGAAGTGAAAATTAATACACATTTTATCTACAGTGCTAAACAAAATGAGCTTGAAAATGATCCAAACCAAGGATCTAAACATCGCAAAAAATAATTAAATTTAATGTATGTGATATAAAGTATTTACATTGAATAAAGAAGTTTTTAAACATTTAACAAATGTTCCATGTTTGTGTTTTTATAAAATTAACTTCATACGAAATGAGATAAAAATTTAAAACAGACGAAATTAACTTCAATTATAATATTATTTTGATACTGATATTATAAGAATATTAAATTTAGCGGATACAAGACGGACCACCATAAGAAATAATACCATAAATATTTTACATAAATTGAATTGTAATTGGAAATTTCCTGTCTCTATTGGATGATGTGGTACTATAATATGAAATTACTGGCCGGTTGTAGTGAATTATCAATAATGTAAACATTTCTCCTAAATAGTTTACTAACTAAATAATTTCGTGATTATTTAAGAAATATGTGACGATTAAATTTATTGTATTATAACGAGAACTATATAAATTAAATTTACTTATTATTTAAAATTCTATAAATTAATATATAAAATTTTTAAAGTTCAAAATTATATTTTTTTGTCAATGATTAAGTTAAAATTTTTCAGTTATTATTGTTTTAATTTTTATTCATTTAACTATAAAAACATATTCTATATCGTGCAGAATTTTTAAATAATATTTATTATTCTCGGATTAAAAACATCGAATGTATAGTAATTAAGGAATAATTATACAATTCATTCGAATTATTTTTTTTGATTAAGACTTCCATTTTCGATCAATAAAATATCTCTTCATATATTGTTCAAAGTAAAAGATTGCATATTCTTTATCTCGTTTTTCTTACCTTTTTAAACTTATATTCTTTTAAATATTTTATAACCGTTGCTCGCATATAAATAATGTTTATATTGCATTTTCATTACTTTAATTAGATTATATTATTATACGTGTATTTATACAAAATTTAAAATTAGTAACTTTTTATTTGATTTATATAAAAAATTGTTAAAAAAATATTTTTTTACGTTAAACGTAAAACGTAATATATTACAAATATTACGTAATTTGCATAACATGATTGTATTCATATTTTCTTAATAAGAGATTAAATTGTATTATTAAATGATGCGATCATAATAATATAAATTTTGTTTTAAATATTTTCATTTCAAGAAACATAAAGTTTTGCGTTAAATTAAGTACAAATCTTCAGAGGGAATATAGTTTATGTCTGAAACAGACGAGAAGTACATGACACCATTCTTTTTGCTGACAACTTAATTTCAAACTGAGGTCAAATGCTAATATAAAAAATGTATAGTCATAAATAGCCATTTTCAAGAACATATTTTCATTCAATTTATGGTTAAAATATATTTTATGCAGAATAACCGATTCTAGTTTATTTTGGATTTATGCGCGTGTATAATAATGTATATATATATATATGTTTATCTGATAGTAGTTTATGAATTGTAAAAAAAAGTACACTTATTTAAATTAAATACAAATAAACATATTCATGTTTCTTAAAAAGTTATTATTGTATAAATGTATAATTGTAATAATTTAACGTTATAATTTGTCGTATGTTTGTTATTTGTTCGTCTATGCGTTAATCATTCATTCATTATTTTTTAACAAAACTACTTTAAAAATACTAAATTTTTGATAATCCAACGAAAACAACGACTTAAAGTAAACGTAAATTAAAATTTAATTTTTAGTAATTGAACGAATTACGTAAATTACCGTTTTAATGTAGATTAAACTATTACTTACGAATGCAAATATATATATGTATTTTTAATACTCATTTTAAATTGACGGATATGACGTATTTATTCATGAACAGTTTGTTCATCATTTTCTCATCGCTGTTTGTATTAACCTAATCCATTACTATTTATGACTGTTTAAGCAACTGTTGATATTATATAATATGTATGACGAGTTAATGATTCTTAGGGTTACCTTCTCATTTCATCAGTGTCTATAATTTGTTTTTAACAAATTGCGAGCTTCATAAATTATAATTAGTTTGAATTTTATTATCTTATATATAGTATACGAATTATGAATGTTCGAGCTATGTACATACCCAATTTGTAATGTTAAAATAGTCTTTAATAGTGTTGTTCTAGCTGAAGTACGAATATTTATTGTGTCGATCAAAAATATATTTTTCGAGATATATTACGTACAGTTATAGGAATTTTGTTCCATCATGTATATATATATTATCAATATTTCACCGTTAAAATAAAGTAAAAAATAATAATAGTAAATAGTAAAATAAATTGAATTAATTTATAATATTCAAGAACATAAAATATTAACGGAATTAAATAAAAATCAAAATAGTGTCTATAGTGTCGGTTTAAAATTATCGAAGAATGATATTAAGGTGTTGTATTTAAGTGTATTATAAGATTATACTCGTTCATAATATACAATGCATTGCATTATTCAGTCAACACATTAGCTAATGCACAAAATCCTATTTTGATAGAAATATTGGCTGTTTTTAACAATACCAGATTTCAGTCAATATATATTTGGTTCTTTCTTGATTTTAATTTTGTTTATATTCTTATACAAATACTTGGCGAATTGAAAATATGAGTCAATCAAGTAAGTTGCTGTTACTTAGTTGTTATAACCAAAAATTACGTTGAAAATTATTATTTAAAATTAATATTTTTTGTAACTTATACATATAACTTATAATATTTCTGGCATATAACTGGTGTGGTGTTGGTTTAGGTATAATATTAACGTGCATTTGACATTGTATAAGATCGATAGGACGTAGTCTAATGTTTTTACGATATTCCATAAGAATATTACTATAAATATACATTGAAAAAAATAAATATATAGACTAACGTGAATTGTACATATATATCATCTCAGAAGATTATATTCGAGTTAAAATACTAGTCCTTTATTTGTAATTCTTTATTAAATATATTTATAAATAAATAACGGCAATAAATACAACATACAAACAGTCTCAAAACTCTTTAAGATCTATGATGTAATAATTTATTTCACTGTGTTGCACTATTGACATCTTTAAAAAGTAAATTAAGTTTATATTAAATAGTTGAATTTTTTTATTTAAAAATACGTCACTATTAGGGAGTTTATACTTTATTTTCATATATATATTAAAAGTAATTTGCTTTTTATAGAGATCCTTCTATTCTGGACGCTAATTTAACAATTTCGCAGGTTTACCTATGACGCGAAATTTGCCCGCATCGCAGGTTCTTCTTGTGTACTTGTTACAAAAAGTATCGTATGCAAGACGGGTGGTACGCAAGTACAAACTCGTGTGAAATTGTAATTCAAACTTTAAGCTCGTTTATAATCGCCGCCAAACTGCCCTTATAATGCAGTATTATGTATTTGAAAAGGAAAAGTTTTATTTAGTTAATTTTCATCATTTCTTTTCTAAGCTTTTTTCAAATAAAATATACATTTTTATTTCAATGCAAAAGACAAATATTACTGTATTACTATATAATAATAGAATAAGTATTTTCAGTAAGTAATAAAATACATCTGCTTTCGCATCAAAAAATTGTTGTAGTGGTTTTATTATTATTGTTAACTGAAGAAACAACGATAAATAAAATAACAATATAAACAATGAGAAATCAATAAAAATGTCAATGAATATTTTCAATCTATCCTTTTACTCTATTGTTACAATTTCTATCCCTGCAATATATCAATACACAGGAGCAAAAATATTTAAAATATAAAAATGATTGATCAAATTCTGTCTTAAAAACGTAATTTTTCAATTTATAGAGCAAAAAATAATTTCGAGCAAAGTTTTCAATTTTATGTATAACAATAACTTTTGTCAAACTTTCTGAAAACTCATAGGGAGTGCATACATAAAACTAATAATACATACTTTAATTATAATGTTAATGAAAAACTGTTCCCTATAGATACAAGTACAAAGCATCTATAATATTCGGTTCTCAAATATTTGGTTTAATTATATGATTATAATATGAATGCACTTCATCTATAATTGGTATAATTAAATTACTTTAATACATAGTTTTGTACATACTTTAATCACTTTATTTATATATCATCTATATGAATTTGTGAATGCATTGTATTTTCTAATGCAATTTTTTCAAATTTAAACATTTTATTTGTTATAAAAAATTTTGATAAAGGTTATAAAGGGTTGTAATGTATTAAAATATAGTGAAACGTATAAGATGAAATATAAATAACGATTTTAAATAAATAAAATAAATAAATGATTTTATTAACAAAAGTTTCATATTTTTGTTAATATAATTGCAGACTTATTATTCGTTTATCATATACATAAAATGAAAAATTTACTTTCCACGAAGTTTAAGACTTTAATATTTCATATAAATATATAAATTATAAATAACTTCATTTTAATAACAAATAATTAATTTAATAAATTCAATATCATAAAATATAATAATTTTCTTTTAATATATAAAATCTTTCCATTAAAGGTACTATTTTCATTATTCATGTTAGTTTTTTAGCAAAAGCTAACAATATTTTAAATTATATTACATTTAACCAAAATCATTAGTTCATTTTAAGAAATTGTTTGTAATTAAAAGGTCCGTAGGAATATATTAAATTAATAATAATTAATATTACTACGAAATGTAATTAAAATATATCTATACTTTGTTCAAAGTATAATTATTTTTTAAAATATTATCGTAGAATTAAATATGGTGTAGTATACGTATACATATTTATTATATTATTGCCAATAAAAATATACATTCATTTTAAATATAAAATACTTTGTTATGAATAAAATATTTTTATATCAATATATATATATTTTTTACTTATATTATAAATTGCATCAAATATACAGTAATTATAATTATTATAGGTAGACTCATTTATTTATTAATAAACGTCTACTTTATACACATAATTTAAATGTATCGCTCATACATTTACCTATAATATAACATATTACGAGAGTTGCATGCAACGCTTAATAAATCTATACTGTTATAGACGTACCTTATATACTGCCTAATTATTTTCTTATTACTTGCAAGAAAAAAACATTAATTGCCGAGTGTTACGTTACATACACGTTTGAATTAAATATAGCTATACGAATAAATAGTGAAAACCAATATCATAAAAAGATTAAAAAGAAAAAAAAATAAATAAAAAGATTACAATAACAAGGTATTTTCTTTCGTTTATTCTATTTTTATATTTTATAGTAATATCATAAAGTATGTAAACTTTTGTAGAATTTAATAAGTATGATTTGATTTATTCTTGTAGCTTAAATAGCCACTATACAATATTTTATAATAGATAAAATACACAAAATATTAAATTTGAATGATAAGCATCTTAAATTATTTGTACCTAAATCTAGAAAATACTTTAATTTTATGGTTATCTTGTTTTAAGTTAGTTTCTTCCAGAAAGTTAGACTAGAAAAGAAAAGGAAATTACTTTATTAATCAGATTTTTTTAAAAATAATTATATTACAAATTGCTGAAAACCATTGAATTTTTCTGAACCTAATTTTTAAAAATCAAGATTGAGATCATTTCTTTGAAAGTTTTGTATAAAATGTACTTAAATAAATTGAAGTATAATATAAATAAATATAAATAAAATATAAATCATAATATAAAATATAGTACATATATTTTAAGTTTTTTATTAATTGTAAATCATTACATTTAATCTGTTATATCTATCGTCATTTGTAAATTTTAATTGTATATATATAATTTTCCTCTCATTATAGTGTATAAACAAATTTATAGTACGTCATAGAACGAATACCCATTTAATGTCATATGCTTTATGTTAGTTTGTTATTATTACTATAATTACATTATTACTGTTGTATGTAAGTATTATTGTTGTTGTTTATATATATATAGCTTAATTTAGTAAAAGAATTCTTTTAAGAATGGGTTGCCAGCACAACTTTCGTGTACATTTTGAAAATTCAAGAATGGGAAATCATTACATACTGTCGCCATATTTTATACAGTATTCTGTTCTACATAAAATATTTTATTATTTCGAAAAATAAAAACAAAACAACTTA
>JABFQC010006455.1:0-10762 GCA_022817085.1 Psilanteris sp. ZL-2020 | reverse complement strand
TGTTAGCACTGTATAACATGTTACAAGAGTTTAATTTTACACATAGTATAAAATAGGAGAGCCAGGGGCATTCCAAAATTTTGAATCCATTCGGATTTGTTATAAGTATATTATGATTATATTTTTAGTTGAGTATAAATATTAGTTTTAATATCTTTAAAAATTAAAAATAATACTTTTTTATCCGTTAAAATTACGTTATGTATGAAAATAAAAAATGCATACATAAGCAATTTTTAATAAATTTTATAATTATTAACATTTATATACGTGTAAATTATATTAGTTTACTATTTGTTCATTAAATTTACTTACATGATTTTGAATTATAACAATTCATTTACTCAAGGCGGGAAGCAATGTCTTAAAAGCATAATACTTAAGACTCAAGAGTTTCTTGGTAAAATTAAGTACTGAGTTAGCTTTAAGTCTCTGTACTGGGGACGATAGCTTTTCTTGCTAGGAAACTTCTCGAGTTCAGTGTAATTATACATACCATTAACGTATATTAAGTAACTTGAAATATTTAATGATAACCAAAATTTATATATTGTTTAAACATGATTATTTCATTTCAACGTATACTACACAATCTTGGCTAGAAAAAAATTCAATATAATAATAATTGTAATTAATAACAACTCAAGCTTCGTTATATCAATAGCCATAAAAATATTGTTTTTAACAGAAATTACTATTTAAACGTTTCTCGATTTAATACTTTAATTAATTAGTTGTTTAATTTATAAGCTTAAGTATCCTCGTAATTTCATAAAGTAGGGAAACGGTTTAAACTTTGTTAGAAAGCTGTGGATGACTGAAAATGTCGATTTCACAGTACTGACAGCAAATTGACCTGTCGTTTCGAATATATGTATTTTTTATACAGGTACTAATCACTACGCGGTCAATAACAAATTACCACAACCCATGTTTGTGAAAGGGCTATTTGTTTATAATGTATATTCGTCTCGCAGGGTTTAACTTTAGTTTTTTTCTCTCTCCTATTTTAGTTTCTCCACTGCTCTCGGTAACGTATTTCATTTTTTCCTTTTATTTTTTATCTTCACTGTTTATCCGAGAAGTCTCTACATAACGCATTGGAGCGAGAGAAATCGAGTCGCTGCTCGCGACTGAAAATAGTGATAAATAACGATAGTGTACCATTAAGATAAATCGACGTGCAACGGAGTCGGTAGATTGTAACTGACAGTACGGTGATTGGATAAGTTATTGCTGGATAAAGCATCGCATTATGCAATACACATACGCAGAATGGGCCGCTGCGCTGAACGCGTCATTACAATGTATAGTTGTTTCAGAAATAATAGCGTTTCGAATCATATTATTACCCTCTTATTTGTTTGTCTTCTTTGTCATATTACTAGTCTTTTTCCACAATTCTTTTTTTGTCGCACTATCATATTAGTTACACTACTTGCTCGTATTTGTTCTTTATCTTGATGCTCTGCAAATTGGATTGTCAACGTGGGATATGTCGCAAAAAAGATACGACACAAGAAAGATACGTTAAGAACTAGGAGAAAAAAATTCTGTCGCTTGATTTGCTTGTAATATATAACTATTTCAGCATGTCAAAAGCAATACCAAAGAAACTGATTAAAGTTAAATGCTTATCACAATTTTATATCGCTCTCTCTTTGTAGGCATTTTAAACCCGAATTTGATGAAAACATCATAAAAAATAGCATTATTTCGATATTTTAAATACTGTATATGTTTATAAAATCTATATCTAATAAGACAACCTATATTTATTTAATGAAATACCTTGGCTCATTGGCTCATTTTGATATTCACCGATAAAAAAAATCAGTATTCTAAACTAAAACTAAAAATTATCATTTTCCAATCGCTATAACTTCCTTAAAGAACACGAAATTTCTTAATGTTTCAGGTTTAAACCTTTGACTTAAGATAAATTTGGCTGATTTCGTTTTCGATTTCATTCGTCAGCCGAGATCATTCAATTTTGTGAATCACTTCCACAATGTCAACGTTTTATGATATCTAAATCTGACCAACAATCTTCACGCAGTACACAACATTGAGTGCGCTAATCTTCGTAGAACATAAAAAAAGTATAAATTCAAATCAAACTTCAGATCTGCATAACTTTATTAACTCTTATCGTATTAAGACAATTTTTATAAAAAGTATTAGAAATAAAAACTTTTTTATATAATCTTATAATATTTGTAAGATTATATCATAATTCACATTGAAATTCTAAAGAAATAAAAAATTTTGAAAAATGTTATTTTATATGTTTGGGAATGCTGAAAAAAGATAGGAACCAACAGTAGTCAAATGCTGAAGTTAAAGACTAAAGTTTAAATTTT
The DNA here is from genome assembly GCA_022817085.1 of Psilanteris sp. ZL-2020. Taxonomy (NCBI): domain Eukaryota; kingdom Metazoa; phylum Arthropoda; class Insecta; order Hymenoptera; family Scelionidae; genus Psilanteris; species Psilanteris sp. ZL-2020. Next base: position 8,399 of record JABFQC010006455.1, on the reverse strand, counting down.
GCTAAATAAAGCTAAAATTAAAATTTATCGTCATTTAGCTCGTCCTGTTGCTCCCGTTGGAATAGGTCCGACTATGTTTTAAAACATGAATATAAATTAAACTGATTTCTTCTGGAAAATCTGGATTTTATTACAACCATTTGAAAAATAACACCACAAATTGATGTATGATCAGAATGATATGAGCGTAATTTAGCCTGATCTTTAAATTATCATACATGAACGTAAAACTGAGTTAATTCAATTAAATATATTAATAAAACTTCAGAGATTATAACACATTTTATATAAAATAATACATTAAACTTTTCTTGAATATTGTTAATTAAATATGAATGTATGAGGATTTATATTATAGAGTTTTAAAGCAGAAATTATTTCCTTAGTTAGTTATGACTAAGGTTCTAACTTTATTGAAAGCTAAATGAAATTGCATTATTTAGTATAACTAAATTTGAATTTTATTCGTTCTGTTTCAAAAAAAAGTTTATAAACAAAAAAGTCTCATATTCAGTCATTTCAAGAAGACATAATTGTTCTAAATGTTATCTTTTTGATCTTTCATCTTTTCATTACAATCTTCAGTCGATTTCAAACTACATAGAATCATATGTTGTAGGAGTAAATTCCGTAAGGTCTCGAATTTCAATGACAGTTTTATGCTCGGACGCAAATGAGTTCGACGAATAGCTATACTAATAGTCACTAGATTATATGGATATACTTCTTTCCTCATTTGAATGAAATTATAGCCAGTTTCGACTTGAATTTTAATAATTTATTTAGATGTATTGTACTTTATCTTATTTCCCTCTTCTACAAAAGGTTTCTATAACTTGTGTTCTATCAAGCTAATGACATTTGGTCTTGTCTTTATTTTTGAAGAGATTGCAAATATAATTTTAAAAATGCATGCGATGCAATTCATACTACGATGTAGTATTGCATTTAAGTGCAATTGGGCTGGATCTATATGGTTTTACCAACTGACAAGATAAGACGAAGAAAGATTGAACTAAAGAGGGTTTACCAAATTGTTAATCCTTTCCACTTGTCAATTAAAACGAGCAAAGTCTGTTAAAATTGGACGATATTCTATTCCTTCATTCAAGCAATAAATTCTAACATCTTTGGAAGTAATAGCCGATTATGTAAAATTATTCTTCTCGAATTACCAAACAGAATGGTTTGCTTACGTAAACAGTTCAAGTCTTCTCACAATCCTGTAGATCTGGATGCAATAAAATTTCATAAAGACGAAGAAATTTTAAAAATACATTTATTACCACAAATATACTTACATTTGTAAAGAGTTCTGTCTTAGTTCCAGATTTAAAAAGTAACTTAAATTTAAGATTTAAAAGTAACACAAGAAATTAGAGCTGCTGCATACTGATTTCCGAACATCAGTGAGTGTTGTCTAGTAACTGACTGCACAAGGCAGTCAAAATAAGGATATCTCACAACTAAGATGACATATACTTTTTATACGATTTTTCCTGCTAAGACTTAAATCTTGAATTGCAGATTGTATGAACCGTGAATAACAACGTGAAAATAAACGAAAAAAATCAAAATAAAATGAATAATCTCTTTAAATTTGACTACCTAATAAGAAATAATATTCGATTTTCGAGTGTCAGCTATTTCGCTGGAAAACTAGATTTCAGAATTAACGTGTGGGCGCAGTGCTAGCAATGAAAAATATGGCAGACTCTGTTATATCAATCCAACTAATAAAATGCAATTATAAATTCAAAAATAAATGCAACAATTATTTAATACAAACATACATTATAAGCTATAAATCAATAAATAATATTGGCAAAATTAATTGCAAATAATTATTTTTCCAACAACTGGAAGTAAATGATCTACGTTGCTTTGTAGACTCAAAAATGTATGGTATTCAATGTGGTGATAAACTCAACCGAATTCCAAGGAAAAATAAGAAGGTTAGTCAACTACCAAGGAATTGTAGGAAAAGGAAAAATGAGCCTTCTCGAGTACAATCCTCTGGGATGTATCCTGAAATTAAAGCGACAAAATAATAACGGCTAAAATCTTACTCCGAAATGAGTAGACTGTTATGCTGGAGTTCCAATAACATCATTCAGTACTTTAACTTCAGTACTTCAATAAGAGGGTCATGTTTGGAAAAAGGAATCATAGATTGCTTCCAGATCTGTGTATATGAACCAGGTCTGACTCTCATCATCCATTACCAAAAAGTGAATCGATGATGTTGCGTCACCAACATGCGAACATTCAAAACAAACGAAAAAAATAGGTTCTGTTATATATTAGAACCGTCAAGGAGTTTATATGACTTAAAATTATAACACAGAGCTTATACAATAAGGCAATTATTTTAAAGCAACCAAAGTAAAAATTTTGTCTAGTTTTTAAAAGGATACATGGTAGTATAATCTAGTAACTAGTTAGGAAAACTTGCCGGAGACTTGGAAGCTATGTAAAGCTTTATATAAAAGTAATCTAGCCAATTTAACAGAATAGGTGCTATTCCACTATCTTTACATATACTACACTGTCTGATATATATTATGATATATATTATGAAACGCTAATAAATTAAATTCTTCTTATTTTGGCTATTATTAATACAAAATATGGAATAAAATTGTTATTAAGATAAAAATTATAATATTTATGTAATATTTTTTATTATAAATATTTGTTATAAACAATTCATCAGTTTTTAAATGTAAAAAATATAAAAATACTAATTTACCGTATTAATCGGAACTGAAATATTTCTAGTTTTTTAAACTGTATTCATCTGCCATTCCTATTATTTATACACTTTTCTAATTGCAAATACGCTAACAACAAATATTTTTTTTTTATTTTAATGATTGCATTTGCAATACAACCCATTAACATAAACAATGCATATTTTACCTGTATTATATACAGGTAATTATATCATACTTATTATATTATTGAAAACATATTTTTAAAGAACGGTCACCCATCCAAGTAACGGTCGTCGTCAATGTTGCTTAACTTTGCTCTCCGTTGTATGCCGCTGTTTCTAAACGCTGTTAACATTGCCCCCTCCCCCTCCCGCACCATACACTCGAATGTTTTGCGATGCTATTTTGTTAGTTTTGTTATAAGTCGACTTATTGTCATTCATACTAGTCTTGACTGATCATTTCTGTCCAGTTTTTCGATAGTTTTTCGATAGTTTTACTAGATTAGTTGATGTATAGATTATCTTAACAAGCCCTTGACTAGATTTTGATCAGTAAAACTGTTTAGTTTTTCTGGTTAGAGCATCAGAAGCTACTGGTAAGTTTGAACTAAATTAGTTCATGTAACATCAGCCTGCTTAGCGCCTTTACGAAATTAGATAAAACTTGCCAAATTTTTGCTTGGGAAATAATTATGATTTTATTTTTACTAAATATCATTGGATATTTCATTGGATCGTTGTCTAAACCAAAAGTTGATATCATTTTGGTTTGTGAAAGTAAATTTTAAACTATTTAAAGATCAACATTAATCAATTATTAAAGATATTCTGAGAAAATAATTCATTGTAAAATGTTAAAACATTACGACGATAATTTATTCTTTAAATTTATGAACATGCTTGATTAAGTTTAAAGGTAAGTTTATATTAAATACTAGAATACAATATTGTACATATCCTATTAGTTTGGCATATTCAGTCGTCTAATCATGTATGGTATGTAAACTAATTGTAGAAATAGTAACAATTCAAACAGATTCAATTTGAAACAATTTCAAAAAACTTGTTTACAAATGAGTTTGTTTTTAATATCAGCTAATATGATATAATTTATTGAATATTAAAAAATGCAATTTTATATATTTGATAATAACAATTTTATAAATTTTATGTAATTATAACATTGAGAGAAGCGTTATGTTGATTCAACAAATTTTCACCATATTGATATAAATTAATCATTGATAACGTTTCATAAATAGTTATGACAAAATAATCTCAAATAGCCATCGGTTTTTAGCAAAAATTATAAAATAATGAAATTTTAAGACGCGTTTTATTTCTACGCATATTACGTATTTTAGTTTAAAATTTCTTTTTCCATTGTATAATGTATAATTTCATACATGTGGATGTAATTTATCATAATTTTTCTGCAATTTAATTTCAATATAGCCATACTTTTATATGTTCGATTTATAATAATATAGAGAAATGTTAAAAAATAATAAAATATTAAATTAATAAAAATATAAATATATAATATTTTAAGAATATGAAATGTTATTCAGCATGGGTTTGTGTCCTATATAGTGAATCATGTGTACCATGTATTAAAGTATTAACGTTTAACATGTAGTTGAGTTACAAATTATTGTTCACACATTCAACTAGTCTGTTAATTAAACATGTAAATTTATTTTGGTCTATACAATTAAAAAATAAATACTATTTTTGAGTATTTAAAAATGATAGTATGAATAAATATCATATTCTTTGGAATCGTTTAATTTTACTTCCCTTCGTTTTATTAAAGTAAAGCTGCATAATGCTCGAATGAAATGAAGATCAGCATGTTAGTTCAGAAAGAGTGACTTGAAAAATTTCAATCGCATTTTCAAGTTCGTAATTTTGGACGTGTTTCCGCCATTTTTGTTGCCAGCAAAAGAAATGGCGTAAGCGAGAGAAAGTGCGCATAGTGAGAAGGAGGCAGAAACCAAATCGATGTGAGGCGATTCTCAAGAATATATATTACGACAGTAACGATAAGGGATTGAGCATAATAGTAGCATCCTACAAACACAGTCACTCTCTACCGTGAAAAATACTAATGGGATGAGGTCATCTTGGGGGTGGAAGTAAATTTTGCAGGTGGAAAGAGAACACAAAAGATAAGAGTGCGCAGCCGGTGGTTTAGAACGTAATACGTGGACTATGTCCTGTCGAGTGATGTAGTTGAAATTCGAATTGAAGCACTCCGGTAAGAAAAATATAAAAGACTATTCGAAACATGTCGCCTATAGCACTCCTATAAATTTATAGCAGTCTAGTCAATTCAACGACAATAATGTCAACTGAGAATTTGTTATACAGTAATAAACGATCATACATTTTTTCAACTAATATCTTTGGTACAGAAAATTTTATAATTATGAATACACTCAATTTACAACTCAACTGAACATATAAATAGAGAAGACTTTATTTAACTGTGTTTTATTTACTATGTAAATTTGTTGTGTATAATAATTAAATAAAAATCGTCAAAGTGAATAACAACTTAGCATAATTATCTTTATATTTGTAAGACATTACAAATAGTTATAAGTTCTTATTCATCTTCAATTATTGATTTGTTTCTAATTGGAATTCTAACAAATGATCGTATGTTAATGTTTCTTGATGAACTATATAAAATTTATTCTAAACATGAAGAATTAATAGGAAGTAAATTCTATTAAAACATTTTAAATACACCTGGGCCTGCCTTTTACCTTTCTTTTCCCGGTCGTCTGTTTGAAAGTACCTAAGGCTATATGAATTTAATTAGCAGCAGTTGGTGCAAAGTATTCACAAAATGTTTTTAAATTCCATTTTATTACAATTTCAATTCAATTTTTAACAAACGGCAGTCACTTTTGTTATTTTATAATTATAACTTTCGTTATTTAGTATATTAAATGATAGTATTTTAAAGATTTTAATTGTATCTAGCCTTTTAAATTATAGCAAATATCATTACATCTGACTGTGTGTCTTCATGCGTGATTACGGTGAAAGAAATATAAGTTTTAAACTACATTGTTATAAGCATATTTTCTTTAATTTTTAGTCATAGTTTAAATATATTGAAGTCCCGATACCACAAAATTCAAACTAATTAGGTTAATGGATAATGAGAAAACTTTATACTCGTTGACGGTTTATTGTCGGGAGAATCCGCTAGATAGAACTTTAGACCAAATGTAATTTAATTCACGTTTCTCATTAGCTAAATTTGTGACTCAATAGCAAAATTACATTGCGTTCTTCTTAAAATTTTATCATAAAATTTGCTTTATGAATTTCAGCTATTAATCGATACGAATATGCGTTTAGATGGTGTTAATTACACCCATATGATTCACTCTCATTAAAATAAATGTAATTTTTTTTCTTAATACTTTTTCTTTATATAACTGATTTTCTTTTGAATTTCTAGGATGAACCGTGCATCGTTACAAATCCGCATATAAAATGTACTCGAAAAAAGAGGTTAATGAGTTCGTAGGGGCGATTCAGGCGCAAATAGTTTAGAACTTTCTATACGATAAAGTTATATTGAGAGAGTAAAGAAGGAAACGGCGTTTTGGGTGTTTGCATCAGTTTCAAAATAAAAATAGCGCAAACATTTTTCGGAGCTTTTACTTACTTAATATCTGAAACAAACAAAAACAAAATTAAAAACTTACTGTATTTTGCATTAAAGACTTGAAGAAATGACTTCTGATTTTGTCTTTGGAACGACAGAATAGAGACTCGGAATTGATTATTGGATTAAAATCATATTTGTCAAATCCAGTTCTGTAAAATCACACGAATATAGCGTAACTTTACATATAAAATTACACAACATTAGTGTGATTTTACAGAACTGGGTTTACAGTGTGCGAAATATAAAATATCAAATCTAGATTGATGAAAAATGAAAAAAGAAGAAATATTAATTGGCATTAGTTTATTTGACATTAGTAAATTAATATAAGACAGATTGTGCTAAGATATGTCGATAAAAGTTTGTGCTTGTTTTCTGTGCTTTGTAAAGTTGCTTTGAGTTTCGTGATTCTAAAATAGAACTATTTGTACCAACAGCAGTAAGGGTATATATTAATAAGGGCAAGGAGGAAACTGCGATGGTATATTAAATTGCGGTAGTATGAGGCTCGGTTGTGATTCTCTTGCCAGCTGCTGGCGTCCCGATATGCACCGTATTAACGACATAATATGCTACACCACGCTCTACTCATACCACTTACATCCAACATATCCAACTGAGCTTCACCGATCTCGTTCTTCCAACGACCTCCATTCCAGGTTCAAAGCTCCGCCATGCTACGGCAGACTGTGACATAATTCACATCTTTTGCCCATCATGAAATATTTAAGAGTTCATTCTCCAACCTTACGTAACCATACTTGCCCACTCGATCTTCGTGTTCGTTTATCTCGAAGAGTAGTCGCTCTTCAATTTCTTCGACGCAATATTTTTCTTACGTAATGCCACTCTACTCGCGTTTCGTATAAAATAGGACGTACTGCTCAGGCATAAGGAATATTTTATACTGAGATACAGTTTTCGTATTCAACGCCATTTTAATCTATTTCAATCTTTTTAATATTGAATTTAAAGAATTCATTTTCATGACTTTATGAGGGGACTGATTGGAGGTCATTAAATACATGAACCATTTAGCTTCCGCTTGTGTCCTTCTTTGCATACGACTAAACATTATAAATATAATTACATATTAACATTATGGAATGTGTATCGTATCTTGCGCATTACTTTTAACAAGTATATATACGTAACATCAAAAATATTTTAAATTAACGCAACTGCGTTAATAAATATGTGTTACTAATTGATTATAAAATTATAATACAGAAATATATATAATATTAATTATCATATATTAAATATAGGTAGTATAATTGTAGTATAATGGTACAGGATAAGTAGCAATATTATATAAAATATAAAATTTCAGAAATTATGAGTAAAATTATGATTTTAAATAATTGTAGTTTTTCTAAATAATTCAAAAAACATTGAAATCTTTTAATATTAATTTACATGTGTATATGTGTTTATCTTACTTTTACTATTCAGTTTGGTAAAATTTTTAATATACTTTTTAGTGTATATTAAACTGAATAAATTAGTTTCGAAATAGTTAATAATGGTTATTTTACAAATTATTATTATTATACTGCCCTTCAAATATTATTTTTAAAATCAAAGTAATTACGAACTCTAATGAAAATTTAAAACAATTTTTTACATATTTGATATACAGTGTTTACTTTATTTAGTTAGTAATATTATATTTACTTTACAATTGTGAATATTTTTGATTGTGTTGTTACATCCTAGAATATAACTAAACAAGGACATAGTTTTGATTACAAAAACTGTGCCCTTTATAAGTTTAAGGTTCAAAAATATGAGGGGTTAAGGATTGAGATTCAATGAAAGTCGTTATATTAGTTTTACAATTAGAACTTATATTTATAATATTAGTAAATTTACAATGAAAAATATATTATAATTTAATTTTACGAATTAAAATAAGATAAGGTACAATTTATTTGCTAATCTAATACCACCAAATCCGGAAGTTTAAGTGGGTTATTTTTACCC
>JABFQC010006454.1:0-10762 GCA_022817085.1 Psilanteris sp. ZL-2020 | reverse complement strand
ATTTTTATATATATAGTTATGTTTGAACAGCCATGGACTACATTTCGATCTTCGTAAATTTAATGTTACATAAATAATCAAGATTTTTTCTGTTAAATATAAAATTATGTCATTTTTCTCTACGACCTCTTTAATAATAAGACAATTCATTTTACTTAATATATACATTTTTTAAATTTGTTCATTTTATTGTTTAAAATTATTGTAAATGCAATGGAATAAGCAAGAGTTAATTACTTAAAAACTAAATTTTTATTTAAAAAGGCACATTTACCGTTTCTAAAAATTGAAGATTTTTATTTTATATTATACTTTTAATTACTTTTTTCTTTTAATATTAATTTTAACAAATATTTACGCTTCTCCGTTAGATAAAGTTTGACAAATTCGGTTAACAGAATTTTTGTTACAACATTCAAAATGTATTTATGAAACATATTTAAATAAATTGATATGTATTGGATTTTTAAAAACGGTTTCATTGCGATGTGACCAGACTACATTTATGATGTAACTTTAATTTTTACCAGATATATTTGTGATATAATTTTTATTCCTTTTCTATAATGAAGTAATTTCATAAGGTAATGTAATTTAATTTTCTGTTTCAGGTAAGCTGAATGAAATGTTCGTACTTCTCGACCGATGATAAACATAACTTACGAATATTGTCTCCAAAGAAAACGACATTGCTACGAGCTACTCTTGTATCCGTCTGGGATCGTAAGAAAGCTATTAACTTCGAATTATAAAACTAAAATATACATTCAGCGTAAACTCTTGAGAGCCAGCGCATGCAGTTTTATAACAGGTGTTTTCACGATAAATTTTTACTTCATAAAGCAAAACTCTGGTGCCTTTAGAAATGACTCTCACATTTATACTGAAATTTCTCGAGGGCCCGCAAAGTTTGCCACGAAAAGAAACTCGTTTTTTTATGAAGCATTATTCTTGCATTATTGAATATAAACTTTAGTCGTGCTATATAACAATCAGTTTAACGATCATTGAATGAGTTTGTAAGCAAAATTACATTTATATATGTAAATCGAATTGTTCAGTAATAAAAACATCCACAATGTAGACTAGGAATAATTAAATGCAAATTCAAATTAACTTTGACGTTATAATTATAAACATATATGTATAATTACATTGCTTATCAATGTACCAGTAAAAAAACACATTATTTGGTATTAAACAAAACTACTCATCCTATAATATATATATATATATATATATGGGTGAGTGACAAAATACATAACTGTCAAACTACATAACCCTTTAATGTATATCTATATTCATAGTGAATATAGTTATAGTTGACAGCGTTATAAATTTTTCCACTTATGTATTTTGTCCCTTACCCATATATATATATATATATATATATATATATTACATTTTATCTCAAACATTATTATGTATGTATAAGTATCCTTACATACAGTTTATCTAATTTACAATCGTCACGTCTTTTGTAAAAATCTCGAAATCATCGAAAGTTTCATATTAAACAAATAGACATTAATTAATACAATTATACTAAAAGGTTTGCAAAAAAAGAATAAAAGTATAATTACATTTAACATACAATATAGTAATTCTGATCAGCGTTTATTAAAGTTCAATTAAATAACTCGCTTTTAAACAGACTATAGTATCTTTATAAATAATTAAATAAACAGAAACAAACGTCTATCGTATTTGCAAGAATAATATATATATTTTTACAATAAGCACATGAATTGTAAACACAATTGCGCATGCTAAACATACTGATAGAGATGGAATAACCTGACTTGATTAATGTAATCATATTTATTGTTTATTTTAATGCTATGATGATAAACGTACTACCATAATTGCAATAACATATTTATTTTTATAACCAATTGCAAAAACATAATATAATTTATAATAAACAGCAATCCCCAACAAATTATGTAACAATGCATATGATGTAGTAGAGTAGTAGAGTTAACTTTTCTGTTATTTACAAGCATTTCCTCCTACTTTTACTATTCATATTGTAACTTCTACAATAAACCCTTCGTGATGTAGAATTCGGAAACGTGATTTAATGGCGATGCCAGAATAATGCGAATTTAGTGAGCAATATTTTTCACGATAAACGTAATGAAATATGATTAATGAACATTCGGATGTATTGTGTTAGTCTGAAGTGTATAATGCATGGTTAGTAACTTCGATGGGGACACATCATTGCAACGTAGTTATTTACAAACTGATACCAGTGCACTTCATGTTTAGGAATTCCAACGTGGTTTTATTAAATAAATTTTGCAAGTTGATTGACTGCGTATGAATTAACAATTTCGCATTCATATCTGCAATGTTATTTTTCACATTTGTCGATCATTAATTGTGACTGAACATTATTAGAAACTAACGCTTCGACTTAAAATGCTAGGATTAATTCAACGACTGAAATGAAATCTAATTGATCATTGTAATCATTACAAAACTGATTCTTTTTAAACAGCAGTTTTTTATATCGCAAATTTTAACGCGTTTCATTAATTAACGTAACATAAATAATATTATTAAACTAACTTTTCATGTTGAACGTCGTATATGTTGTAATATTCGTTTCAAATAAATTTGACTGATAAAAGTTGATTAAAACAAGTTAATTGATTCTGTTAAAGTTAAAGGTTATTTTCCATATAAATTTCTCTTTCAATTACATTAAAGGTTGCATTTTTTAGGTTTACTGTATAATTAATCCGACAGAAAATGAGTTATAATGTTGAAATAATTAATTTATAAATAATTTAATTATTTACACTAACTTTAAAATATGTAAGTTATGAAATTTAATTCACTAATGAATGTTGAATGAGATTAATTGATTAACTTTATATCAATTACCAAAATTATTTTAATTTAAATTCAAAATTGTTTATAATTTTATTGCATGAATAGGTACATTTGTATTCGTATATATGCGCACAAAAGAATGTGTATTTATTTATTTAAATATATACAATAAAAGTTTTTAATTTCTCTTTAAAAAGTAAACAAACTATACTATAAATTATAATTATAACAAATTATATTATTTGGATAAAATTTCACGAAAATGGTATCATAATAGTTTTAGAATAATAATATCTTCTTGGGATTTATGTATATCAAATTATAAAATGAAATGAAAAATAAAAAAATACGCTTCTGAATGATAAAATTAATCAAATTAATATACGCGCGCGCGTAATATTAACTCGACATTCAAACCTTGTTATCAATATTTTATACATTTAAATTAAATACAAAACAATCATATATAAACATACATTTTCTTATCTCTCTGCAAAATTATATAATATAATAATATTAACAATAATGCACGTTCACTCTCGAGAATTAACGGTCACTGAGTTGGTTGAATATGTGACGACAGAACGCTATTCTCTTCATAAACATATTTTTTATGTTTCGACAAACTTTTACGCTTTACCATTTGAGCTATCATCTTACGCCCACGGGCTGACTCGGTTGTCATTGTTGCTTAGGAAATACATTTATTTTTACTGCAGCTCGCGAGATTTGGTAACATACATTAATATAGTAATAATAACAATAAACAAATATAAACTTTCGTTTAATAATAATAAATTAATGAAAGTAATATTATGATTGTCAATCGATTATAACCTTAAATTTCTTGTTTAAAAAACTAACACACTTTTCTGTCACACATCAAATTATTTAATTTTTTTACTCGCATTTTTCTAATGTAATCTTCCTATATTACACAGATAAGATCGTTTTTTGAGGAATAACAAAAGCATCGATAATTTTTTCTTTCGGATATTAGCGGAATGATTACACTTGATATGCGATAAATAATAATATGTAGGGCACTATAACTATTATGTGCTGTCAAGGAAAAACTCGATTTCCTTGGACGCGAAAGAACGCAGTGTGTTATTTTTTTTATTTCTACAGGGAAAAATTGCAGTCGCAAAATGTATATCGAATGATTCTTTTCTGGCTCCTTCAATATAATCATTATTTTAGGTTATTTAAAAATATACCGCACATAAAAGATTATGCTTATGATATAATAACAGTAAGTATAGTTGTTTCTAACGAGTGATAATAACTTAAAATTGAATCGATTGGCATAAGTGCTTAAGTGTCATAAACTGAAGTCGCATTTTTTTCTTCGATATAAAATTAATGATCCAATCAATGTATCCTTAAACTAAATACATTTAAAGCGGATCCTCATAATAATAACAACAACAAAATACAGTTTCGAAACGATCTAACGTTAATGACTTAAAATAAGTACAACTGACATTAGTGTATAAGTGCAACAGATTTAATAAATAAGAACTCTTTTATTCTTTCCCAACAAACTACAGTTTTTTCACTCGAAACCAATTAATTACGAAAGAATATATCCGCGTAATAACAATAATAAAGCATAATAACTTCCAAACGAGCAACAACGATCAGAAATACTTACGATTGCCATTAGTGTATAAGTGCATCGAACTAAAAACAAATCGTCGTATTTACCGTACGTTTTTACTTTGAAATCAATAAATATTAACAGTACACATCCACGCAACAACCATGAAAAACCATAACAACCACCAAACAATCGTCAACGTCTAAAAACAATTACGATCGACGTTAGTGCCTAAGTGTGACCAACCTAAATCCCGCATCTTATTCTTACCCCGCAAACCCAGTTCTCCTATTTTTAAACCACCAAACATCCGCACGAAAGTCGCACGAATTAAACAAACCTAAAGTCTGATTGGCATTATCATTTTTCTATCCAATTCAAATGCATTTGTCTTCGTTGCATTTGAGGACGACATAATAACAGCGAAATCCCGCAAACAACAAAGCAACGAAACAAAGAGGCCTCAAACGCAAACCGAAGACCGATACCATTGTCCAGGGTCTGAATAAAATGGTGCCGGCAATTTGCATCTCTGTCGCGGATCCCGGTGTATCGTGACAGAGCGGCGCATTATCTATTAATGCGCGATAAAAATGCAAACCGATGTAGCGTGTTCGCGCGCGCCATAAATACACGTCGCTTTCTGATCTGCTTCAGGCCTGGTATTGGAAAATTTATTTCTGTAAAGCTAATGCCGCCGAGGATTTGACGTATTCAGCCGCGATAACGGCAATTTGCGCGCGGACGCCGTTGATTGTAATTTTTTCACTCGCGCGATCAACGCGGTCACCTGGGCCGCCGCGCGTCGCAATATTCGGCGAAAAGCGAGTGCGACATGATTTATGATGATCGCGTGGCGACGAATCAACGCTCGCCTTCGACTTTTGTGCAATCGCGAGAGCGGTCGATTCGACGATGATTGATTGAAAATTTTGTACCAGTTTGCGTAATGATGTCAACGCGAAGCACACGCGAGCGCGTTTCATTTAACTTTTTCCGACTTGCCCCAGATCAGTTCAGACTCCATTTAAATGCAAATTAAGTATTTCTTTCATTCGCGCAATCAATATCAGACGCCCCTTTGTTTATAGCCATGAAAAACACAACAGACAATGTAATGACATTTTGCGCTTGCAGTGGAACTTATTGCATTAAATCAGCCAGTAGTCGCGGCGCGTATAGTCAGACGTCGCGTTATTTTCAGTTTTAATATCAAGCTTTTTAAGCCGCCGGATTAAATGGCTTTGGAAAGTCATTAGTTCGTCCGAACTGGACTACAATATTTGACGTGTATCAAAGCTTTAATCGGGATAATAATAATAATAATAATAATAATAATAATAATAATCCCTTTTATCTCGCAATAACGCCGGGGCGAGTTTTTGTACCGAAAGTGTGACGAGGGCGTTGGGGTGTCGGAAGAAAGCGCCTGCGGGGTCAAATTGAATTCCCCGAGTTTGATTGCGCGTTTATCTAACACTTCGGGTTCGAGCCGCGACTGAGGATCGCGCTCTGATTCGGACGATAATTAGCGCTCCGATCGGTCTTTAAACCGACGACCTCGCGGGTTATAATTAAATCGTTAGGAAGTCGAAATCGTAGAAAGGGCCAACTCGGACGAACTATCCAATGTCCCTGAAATACGCTTTTATTTACAATTGGTCACCTTTAATGAGACAAACCTAGTAACCTAATTAACCATCAGATTAGAGCCACTTTGTGTTTTCCCTTTAATGTAATTTCTTGCTTCGCGCAATAAATTGAGTTGATCCGTTTGTTAATTTCGGTCGCGACATTTACGTATTATTTTAATGTTAATTGCAATTGCGATGCAACTTAGAAATGAAATTTCATTGCCTTGCTATAATATTTGCCATCGTTTCGCGATACAGTTGGCCAGTTGCGAAACTAACGTTAGTCGCGGGTTCGGTATCTTATTGTGTATTGTATAAATTCCGTAATAATTACAGGACGGATGTAATGGAATTTCTGCAACATATAAACAGCAAATTAGACGTCGTTTAATTAACAATCGAGCGTTTGATTTTTCGTTACTTCTACGTTCGTTTAATCGTGAAATGTTTATAATGGTAGTATAATGAGCAGTAAATTGGTGACATATTTTATGGCTTGATTGGCAATTGGTACGGAAATTAAAATGATGCAACATTCGCTAATCTGATAAAAAATGGCATAGTTAGTTAATGTAAATGAGAGCTTTCAGTTAAGTAGACTATTTTGGTTAGTAATTAATCGTTAGACCACTGAAAAATTCAGTTATTTTCACGGATCAGGGCGGCCAACTGTCATGACACGCACCGACAAACTCAGTTAATTTTACTGCATTTTTGAGTTAATTTAACTAAATTTCACAGTCGTGATATGGTTTAACTAACTGAACTTTATTCAGTAGTTCTACATGCAGAAAAAAAACTTTAAAAATGACTAAAGGTTTAGTTAATATTATGAAAACACAGTAGCTCAAGGACAAAACAAAATTTTAGGTATAAATTATGGAACTTTGCAGTCAATTGATGAATCTTTGTAATTAAATACCGACAATTTATCAGTATTTATTCTAAAGTTCAGTCATTTTTAAGTGAAATTTTGTTTTGCCATTTGTATTTTTAATAATACTTGCTGAACTTCCAGTCAATTTTCACCAAATTCCTTTCTGCATGCAAATAAATAAGTTTTTGTCAGTGTGAAAATGTATATTTTTATTACATGTTTATAAACAAATATAAGCGTTAAAGTATTATATTTTTACATCGATTGAACCGCTTATTGCATCATATACAAAACAAATACTAATAAATACGAAATGGAACGCAACAACGTTTGGGTCTGAAAGCGACAAATACGTCGAATCGCGTTGTATCGGAGGAATGGAAATAAGACCTTAATCCCTCGCAAATGCGGTAGCAATATTAAAATAGTACATAAATAATTGCGTGTTATTCATTCATAATATCGCTCTGATGGGTTCTGACAAGGGGGCGTGGCCTATTCCAAGATGGCGTGAGTTAGGGTAAAAATTCAAATTCGTCGCTTGTCTTGAGACGCGTAAAAAATGTATGGAGATGACAAGTGAAAATATCTGCGGATGGGACAAATCCCGCGCGGCGGAATTTTGCAGAAGCAAAATGCATTTTGCATTTTTCCAGTCGGACACTTAATCAAACGCGGGAAAGGGAATGAAAAACAGCGACGGTGACTGCGCGGGAGGCGCTTTGCGTTCTGAATACAAACTTCAAATTTGCGGGACAATCCCGACGGAATAGATAGCAGGCCAATTTGCAAAAAACGCGAACGTAATTTATGGCACAATAAGTTCGCGTGTAGTGCAGGTGCGGATAAGTGTAAACACGTGACGGCACCGTTGTTATGGCACTATAGGTCACCGAATGACAGTTTAAACGATATTTGACGATTCGATCGTTTCAATTCGACGCTTAACTTTTGGTTGAGAAAAGCCAACTTTACTATTGTCGTTGCGTTTATTACGATTATTGAAGCAGTATCGGACTTTGCCAAAACCCACCTGGAATTAATTTTCTATTCTTTTTTTTTTTTTCGGTTTTTTCGTAACTCATATTCAAATTCCATGAATTCCAGTCGGAATCAATTTTCGTTACTCTTTCAGTTTTTCAATTTTTAATTTCGAATTTGCGCAAAAACCGAGCGAGATATTAATTTCGCGGTGCACAATACGGGAATCGGGGAACGGCATTATTTATTATAAATAAAACATAACGCAACGTGGGACTTGTTGCTGCGTCCTGGCACACCGCGCGCCGCACTTTTTTCAACTTCGCTCGTATTGCGCGCGACTAAATTTTTCATTGCTTTCGAGAAACGAAAACATTCGTCTTCGGTTAATATTAAGTCGCGGAACAAAGTTTATCGAAAAACGCTGATCTTCGTTTGCAAATTGAGTGCCAGATGGCGCGTCGCCGATGGCGGCGGATGCCAGATCGGATTCGAAGATCGAACGAGCTTAATTTATTTACATTAAACGCGCCCTGAACTCATTTGTTTCGAATCACAAACTTATCAGACGTCGCAGTTTCAAGCGTCAGTCGACGTGAATACCACATGCACATGCATTATGCACGCTTGGTGCAGGTCAGGCTCGCGTTTCAATTCGATTCATTACCAAGAACTGTTACATTTTTCATATTATATATTAATATTAACAGCAAAATTAAATTCTTAATAAAAAAATGTTAATCGCGCGGGTGCAGAGAGCGCAAACCATTTGTATGTAAATTTAAAGCAAATAAGAAACTATGATAACATCTGAAACTATGATAAATGGTGGCATCTTAATTTAAGACATCTGATATATTTATTTAAAATATCATAAGAAATATCATAATATATTTTTATCGAAGAATGTCTTGGAGTAAGACACTTTTCTGATTCTACCTTTTCGAGTTGATATTCTAATTGTATGAAAATAAAATATTGAATAATTAAATGCGGTTAAATATATATATATATATATATATTGCCGATGATTCCATCGAGCTATTTTTTCTCACAAATGAAATATCATTTCGTAATTCTTTCTCGCTTTCTCTCTCTATATATTTATATATATTCGGTGCAATAAAATTAATTTCTATAATTATTTCGATTAACAAACGGTTCGTTTCGTTTACAGTAAATTTCAACAACAAAATAATAATAACGCGCAGCAACAAAAGCGCAGGCCGCATTAACTTCTGCACCAAAAGATTAATGTCTCGACGTATCCGAGTTAATAAAATTATACAATGACATATACGCCCGTGTTACCAGCGGCAGAGAAATCTTGGCTGCACGGTATCAGATCGATTCGCAGTTTGTATTATCGAATATGATGTCTCGGTATTTAACTGCTAAAATAAAACACTCGGGTCTTTATCGATTGAACATAGCGACCATTTTTGCTCAATTTTTTCAACTTCAACGCTTACGCGCACGTTCGTGGGTGTTCTTGATTTTCAAGATTCAATTGAAAGTTTATTAAAATTTTGAAAATAAACAAAAAATTAAAAAATAAATAAACAAAATATATTTATAACATTCTTAGAAACTCAATCTGACGTTTGGAATTAAAAAAAAGGAGGGGGGGGTGGATTGAAAATTGCAAAATTTGCGGGATTTTTAAATCGAGAAAAAGATCCCGAGAAAGTATAAGAAAATAGCAATTTAATTGAAATAAAACGATAATTAATTGGGATTCACAAAACACAACGCTAAACGCAACATTCAATCCCTTTTGTAATGAAACTTCTTTGAAACGATTACCGCTTTTGCTTATGCAAAAACAATTTGTTTAATTAATTAAAATAAGCCGGCAAGAAACGCAGCGATGGATTTGTTCTTGCGGCGGAAAGCATAATATAATTTCAACGTTAATTACTGTAATATTCGGAGTACGAATATAAAACAATACGAAAGATCGGCTTTTGATATATAGGCCACAATTCGCGGTTCAACTTTGCTCGTGGTGCACCGCCTAATGACGGCGATTTTTTGCTACGGGAGCGGCTTCTCATTGCGTTATTATTGTTTATGATTTTTGTTACAACGTCTGTATAAAGCGTTCGCTCTTTGCTAGCGCGATTGCTAATTACGTCAGAGGCCGTCCAGTGATTTTTATTGCGTTGTGTATGACCATCCTATTTATTGTTATTATGATAGGTTTACGATATTATATGCAACGATTATGTGCATGGGTGTATATAAACTTGGCAACTAGTTGTTTTGAGGTGCTACCCATTTGGGGCTCCATAACTACGGACCAGAAATTTTTTTTCGTAGAAAATATGGCGGAGCACATCGGGCGACCTTCGGCCACCCTCACAAAGGGGTCCCCCCCCTTAAAATCTAGCCAAATCCAAAACACGAGGTCTCGTAAGGGGCCTCAGTGCCGTAGTTTGCGGGTGCGATCCGGAATCACTAGTTGGCGTTTTGTTATTGTGGTCGTTTTCGGCATTTTTTTGCCCTTTTTACAATGTTGTCATATTTATTAATCCTCATAACGACCACTTGAAAAATATACGTTTATAAATATATATATAAGTATATGCACGCATAGCGTTGCGTTTGGGGACTGGAAGACATCTTTTTTCCTATTTACGCAATGTTAAATAGAAGCCTGGTGTACACGGAGAAAATGTTTTATCAAAAATGACTATACACTGAGAAAACTGAATAGTAACATTTAAATGGTAAAAATTGAAGTGGTAAAATCTTACCACTAAAATAGTAAGATGATACGCAACTCTATTACGCATTCTTTGTATTTTAAATTTTCGTTGT
>JABFQC010006453.1:0-10763 GCA_022817085.1 Psilanteris sp. ZL-2020 | reverse complement strand
GGTATACCTATATTCATACTAGTTATAGGTATACCTGTCATTGTATATTTAGGTAGGGATTTTTGTAAAGTAGGGAATTTGACATAGACCCATATATATATATATATATATATATATACATACACTAACAAAACAACACAACGAATTATTCGCTGATTCGAACATCGCTTACAATTGCAGGATACCAAATTCATTCATCCTAATTATTTTGTACAATAAACGGAAATAAATTTAATTTGCAATTTCGAGACGGCGTTATCAAGAAGCGCGTCATGAGATATATATATAACGAGCGTTGTTTTCGCGATGCAAAGATTCGCGAAATGAAATCCGACGTAAGAGGCGGTAGGAATTGGCGACAAAAATTGGAATTGGAATTGTCGAGGGAGAAAATTGATGTCGCGGATTGTCGCGATAAACAATTGCAAGTGCGAAGCTGTGATGTTTTGCGAGTGAAAAATGTGACGAGTTTTGCGCGCGCGCGCGTGGGGGACAACGAGCTTCGCCGATCCGATACAGTTCGCGAAGAATCGCGGATGCGTTGCGGCGTTTATGCATATGTATACGCACATGCATTGTTAAGTTAGAATGCAGATACATTCATGCGCGCGATGAAGCCAACGTGCTCGATGACACAGTGCTCTCTGACTATCGCTTAATCGAATGATTATTCTGAGATAACTCTTACAATCGACGTTAACACAGTTCCTGCGCTCCAATATATGCGCGGTCTCGACATACCATTATGCACCTTCATTATTTTCGGATATTACTAAACGATCGACTCGTTTCTTTGCTTGTACGTAAATATATTCACGTATCAACTGTGCGTACATTTAGTTGATTCTTGTAATTGATACACTGAGAAAAAAAATGTTTAATAATTTACTACATAATATATCAAAACTGGACGATAGGTGAAAATACAAGAAAAATTACTATATATAATGTAGTAAAATTGGCAATGCACATAATAATATATTCAAGTTTATATAGAAAATTTTAATATATAATGTAGTAATTTTTTTTTGTATTTTCACCTATCGTCCACTTTTGATATATTATATAGTAAATTGTTAAATATTTGTTTTCTCAGTGTACAAATGATTGAGTGCGAGTATTTTTAGTGTGGTAAATATGTGGATCACTGAAATGCGGATTATTACACGGAAAATAAAATATTTTACAATTTAGTATATATAATATATCAAAAGTGGACTATACGTAAAAACGCATAAAACTTACTACATTATACGGAGTAAACCGTTATGTTATATTCATCCCAATTGGGATAGAATCTACAGAAGTTCAATGTTGTACATCAGGCAACATTATTTAATGTAAAGCTATAATCAGAACTTTGACATTATTTTTTTGTATAATATATAAAAATGATAATAGCATTTCCTCACTAATAAGCTTTGTCAAAGAAACAATATTATTACATTTATAACAACATACTATATTCATTTATAAAAATAATTATTTCACATTTACGTATTAAACGGAAAATGTATTTCAACATTTTTTGGGTTATATCTTTGTCATTCCATTAAAATATATATTAATATAATTTACTGTTGAAAAAAATGAACACCATCCAATCCGAATTCATCATGTCCGTAACGTTAGTTATAATTTCTATTTTACGAAATTACATAATCATTATTAAAATTACGTTTGATCAACTAAATATCATGTAAATATCACGTAAATAATATTATAACGTAATGTTACGATTACATACTATTTCTGTTATGTTCATTTTGAATAATATAATAATAATCACAAAATATTTACGGTATATTTGGCGTTAATACAATGTAAGTAGTTTATTCCGTGTATATATTAAAATTTTCTACATAAACTTGAATATATTATTATGTGCATTGCCAAGTTTACTACATTGTATAGTAATTTTTGTGTTTTCAGGTATCGTTCATTTTTGATATATTATATAGTAAAATGTTCAACATTTTTTTTCTCAGTGTAGGAATGTAAATCTATCATAGAAATGGGATATATATTAATAATAGCGTAATAATAAAACTAATGCAAAGAAACTTCAACTTATTTTATTTTGTTATTGATTTTGTTACCACGGACGTGAGATGTTTTGTAGTTCTTGTGTAAGAATACGAATTATATATATATATATATGTCTTATTAAAAAACTGCGCCATCACCGCGATTTGAAGAGCAATATTGTATATAAAACTATTTTCTATTCAAAGCATGTCGTGCAATATACTATTTTATATTACAATGATTCATTATATTTTTCTCTGAATTTATATACCGTTCTTTGCTAATACAGTTCGATATTCGTTTTTACATTTGGCGGGTGAATAACGCAGTCAAAAATGTGTACAAAATTGTCAAAGGAATCGATCTAGTTTCATTGAATCCGTGTTTGAATATTGTACTGATTTAGGCTCTATTGATGGTAATATTCTTTCGAAATGGATTTTATTTGTTTTATATATATTTACAAAACACATTAATAATGTTCATTTTAATTCGGTGATTAAAATTGTGCAATAGCATTAAGTTATACTTTATTATTTGTGTATAAGATGAAATAAATAAATAATAGTTCAATATTTTGAAATTGAATAATTTAAATAAATGTTCAATTATTTAGTTTGGAACAACGTTTAAATTACAATTAAAATCCCCGCGTGCTTATGTAATTTAATAAGTGAGTTTATGAAATATTACATTTTCAGAAATATGAAAAGTATATAATGAAATACAAATTATTCTCGTGAGTAATGATAAATAATAATAAAGTTATATTTTAGCGTAAAAATTGCATAAATAAGTTTTAAATGTACATTAAGGTAGAGTAACGTGAAATATAAATATAAATATAAATATATTTATTAAAAAATGTAAATGTGCTAAATTTGCATTAAATAGTATTCAATTTAATAAATACATCTTATTAATTAATATGAAGTTGTTGTTAAATTTCTCATACGTATGATAAATTTAAAATATTTTGAAATTATTGTTAACTTATAAGTCATGTTATAGCAATATGTATATTTCATATTGTGAAAAGTAATATTTTTCACCGGTAGCTTATAAGGCACTTGAACATTCAACGATTTACATTGAGATGGCCTCGTATAGAAATCTAACGATATACTATAGCAGCAAATGCAACGCGGTGTATGGTGAAGTAGTAGTAAGTGAAATATACAATTTGTTACTGAACAAATTTAAATATTCAGGTGAAAGCTGTTAGAATTTTCATATTTCTCTGGGATCAAATAGTATTTAATTAAACAAAATTAAATGCGAGTACAGATTAAATCTCTGTCGCGTCAATATTTTCATTTGTTTAAAAGATTTTTCTATAATTAGATAAGTTTTGTCTATTACAATTTTTGAAATATTAAACTTATCGTATCGTAAAAATAGATTACTTTCCAAATTATTATAACATAAAATTTCGCGTAATTGTTATATTGAATATAAATATCCAATTAGTATTGAAAAATGTAATAAATAAATGAAACAATAACAAACACACGTATAATGGAATAAAATCAAGATTTTTTTAAATACAAGAGAATATTGAATTTAAAATAATAATTGAATTATAACAAAATAACAATTAATCTTATAATTCTTATTTATAATAACTATGAGTTATAGTATATATTTATTCTATCAAATATTACTCAAAGTTATTTAAATAAATTTGTAAATATATAAAAAGTAATAATAAGAAATTGCTTCAACGTAATTTAAAAGATTTTTTGTTATATAATAGTCATAGTTAAATAAAAAATAAAACTTTATAATATTAATTGAAAATGGTTCAAACTAATAATTTTAATTAAAACAATTGTTATAAATATATGTATATATATATATGTTTAAAAGTAATTAATAAACAAAATAAATACGAGCAAATTAAACCGATGATAATGAAGAGAAGGAATTAATAATATGAAATTTACTGCTTACCGTTATCTTACAAAAATTATAAATAAATTGTTTTATGCCACATTTAAACATAATTAACTTTTAAAAATATTGGCATATTAAATTACGAAGACAACCATTACTCAACGAGGACATTAAATTATAATTATTAGGCTGCAATCTTTTTCTTCTGCGCAAAAGAAATGGCCTTTGTTCAACCATGACCTGCCTAAAGTGAAATTGATGCGGAAAACGGAGCGCCCTAATTGGCGTAAATACTCAGTTTTTCGTTCATCTCGCGTTACATGTTTCGTATTATTATCAAACGATACAATTTATAGCTGTTACAAGGCGAAATGTATAATAAGTATCAATGATTTTTAAATTGTTTAATAATCATTATTAATATTAATGAATTTAGAAATCTTTCGTATAAAAAAGTGACAGTTTTTTTTGTTTACTTATCTACATTTGATTAAAATGTTTGTGAATCAATGAATAGCGATTTCAAGAAATATAAAACATTACGAAAAAATAGTTGTATTTTAAAGATATATTATTTATTCCTCCTAGATATATAGATATATTCGTAAAATTGTCAATATTTTTGATATTTCATTGGACGTGGAGTGGTTTTTTTTTGTCAAAGATACTTGACAAAAGTGAATATATATTTTGTTTTTTACAAGAGCGCAGATGATCTATACAAGCTTGTAATCTTTTATTTTAAAATATATAAGAAAAGAATATATGTGTAGTCATTATAAGTTGGAATATATCAAATTCGTGGCATATAATGCAAAATGAAATTAACTTTGAAAACAACTTAGAATTATTTGATTTATAATGATATACGTACGGTATTCCTTATTACAATAATTTATCGTTATTACCTTATATATATATTCGTTATATAAATTATTATAATAATAAGTTGTACACATTGTTTTATAATGTTGAAACTAATATCATAAATGAATGTATTCCACTAAACTATAGGATTGTTAGACATTTAATTTCATTTCGCTGTTAATGAAAGATAAAGTCTTTTATTTTCGCAATCCAGCTACAAGTGAAATACGTGTAGTTATGTGCGTCCAATTGTCTTCATCGTTTATCACCAGTTCATTAATCTTGATAAAGACTTTTACCAACACAATGCAAATTATTTTTAAATGATAACAATTATATATACGAAATATTATATTAATAATTATTAATATTTCTCATCTTTTTATAGTTCTTTCTAAACTATACATATATTTTAAATATTATTAACATATTTTATTATTATTATTATTATTATTATGATTGTTGTTGTTATAATTATCGATAGTAAGAAAATATAATTTAAATAGCACAAGTGTGCCTATCTAATTAAAATGTTATTTAATTCGAGTTAATTTTTATTTTTATATTAATATTTTATGGTATAAATAAAATTATCGCTACCATATAGAAATTTATTTATTCCCAAAAGAGTGGCTTTAAGAGTTTTAATTTCTAGCTCAGTATTTTTTTTTATTTCAAAATGATTTTTGCAAGAATTGTAGATAGACAAATAAATTTTAATAAAACACACGCATATACACATCTTAACTCGAGCCTGTGGTTTCATCATTTCCTATATACCGACGTTGTGGTAACAGTTATTATTTTTATTCTATTTTAACAAGAGGAATATTTTTTTAGTAACCATAGTAAGGTGAAGGACATTATTAAAATGCACATTTTCATTTTGCGCGAATCATTAGGTTTTAATTAAATTTTATGTTTATTAAATCCGTGATTTTTGTTCTTTTTCTTTTTTTTTTTTTAAGGTGAAGATATGTATCATGATGAATCGTGCGAAGTACGCAACTGGGGCCAATGTGCTGTTAAATTACGTAAAAATAATTAGCTAGAATAGTAATTAATGGACGTATATAATGCGGATATTTCTCAACGCTCGGACGATCAGGAATGCTGGACGTGAAAATGGCTTAGATAATCTGAATGGCCTCATCCGACTTTTCCTGCGACAACATTTTTCTTGAACTTTTGAATAATCCATGTATTTAAACGATTTAATACCATAATCATTTTAAGAATACCGACTTCGGAATCTTACCCCTTTGGTCGGTAACTTTTCAATTATTGCGAACGAAATTATTATTTTAAAATTCTGCATTGCTTTAATTGATCATTAGACCGTGAACAAAATACATTCATCGAAAAATATGCAAAAAGACTTAATAAAATAAGTTCAATTCAATACTTTACTGTTTATAAGTGTTAATACACAATAAAAAATATCTCTTAACAAGACAATAACAGAATAAACATTATTGCGATGAGTCATTTCCAGTTAGTATATTTCAGGTAGTCAAACTTTTCGTGTCATTTCCGTAACCTGTCATCGAAATGTCAAAATTCAGATCTATACGTATACGTTGACAGTTGTACTAACACAAACATCGGAAGCTAGTAACATTGTCCTAACCAAAAAATCGAAAAGAAAATGATTGCGATCGTTACGCGTGCATCGTTGCTTTCAGATTGAAACGTCGCTGAAGTCATTTCGATCGAATCTTAAATTTCGTTGAACGTCTTAATCAGCGCTGACAAACCGATTAGTAATGCACGCGTGTTGGACAACATGGATACACTTCATGAAAGCCGACTCTCGCGGCAAGCGTATAAATAGACGTGTACATTTCTTGAAGATTTACGCTTAGACCACAGTGGGATGTAAATGAGCGGTTTGATGACAGCTTTAACGATGCGCCATCGGCACTGCGGAGCCTCGGTATAAGTAAATGAAACAATGCAGACTGATGGCGCATCATTAGAGATTCGACCCGCATATCTCTACTGACGATTAGTTGTCATTAGCGTCGTGTTTCATTGTACATTTCATATCACACGCGGAACATGTGTTTGAAGTGTCGCGCATTTATGTTGCACAATTTGCATTTGCGTGTATCTATAATTCGTATCAAGATGACACTTCGTCGTTCAAAGTATTTACAAGGCAATAAAAAAGAATTCTATGAACATTTATTTGCACGAAGCGGTTAACGATCATGCGTGTACAAACGCGATCATACGTCGCAGTAATTTTTTTTTATTCGAGTAATGAGTCTAGTATCAAAATCTTGTAAACAAAACGCACCGATAATGTTATTGTTTTTGTTTGAAGTGTTATTTATGTTTGTATTATTTTACTTGTGTTGTTGTTTTGATTAAGTTTATTATTGTTTTTGTTTTGATTGTTTATTGAACTTATGTTATTGACTTTTAGGTTAATCTTTGTTTTTTTGTCAGAATGGAGGGGGGGGGGATGCTAATATAACTTTTTGGAAACGTGTAATAAGGGAATAAATATATGCTTTGCATGAATAAAATTATGTTGTTCGTTTTTTCGTGTGTTATATCGTTCGAATGAAGGAAATGACGATTGTATGAGTCTTAATTGCAGCAGACGTGTGGTTTCAAGCGAAACGACAATTTCGTACAGTTGAAACGACAAATAAGGTTAAAGTATCGTGATGTATAACTTGCATTAAACATGGTCGAGTTTTGTTGTCACGCGCTAGTTGTTTGGTGTCAAAATCAAAATTATTCCGGCAAATTCAAGACAAGAATTTGATTCGCGAGCAATAAACGATGGTTTTTATATGGTAATTCGTTTGAATTATTAATTTCATTTCCAGGTTAATAATTTGTACGGAACGTCAGGGAAGCATTAATTAAGTACAGTTCTGTATACCCGAACTGAGTGCTTTTATAATTAGCATGACGTGACATAAGAAGTCACGTACTTTGTGTGCGAAATCGTGTATTAATTGAAAGGATGTTTTAGGATCACTTTAATTAATTGTATTCGGGTGCTTTAAAAAAAATTTTAGGTTGTGTTTAATTTTTGAACGAATAGGCAATATTTTGATTAATATTGAGAAATTGTACAAACGATTTTTATTTTTATACGCTAATGTAATCAGGTACAAAATTTAAGTATAATAAATTGATTAAATATATTTGAACGTCAGTTCAAATGCATTTGACGTTACTCTCAATATTTAGAAACAATCAAGTACAAAGTAACCTGTTATCTTTGTCGCGGAATATATCTGATGAACAAAAATTTTAATTAAATTCAGTGGGTGAAATTTCTCGGTAACATTTAGTGCGAATAAATTTAAGTAACGAAAAATATGGTAAGTCAATTTATGGATAAATTTTTTTATATATATATAATATTCATAAGCATTTATTAAAATCCACGATATGCTTAATTGTAGAATAATAATTTAAATTAGAACGTAGAACGAGGAAGTTATACCACCGATCATTAAAAAAATATTCGTATTTTTTAAAATCATGAAATTTAATTTTAAAGAATATAATATGTTTAATTTTATATTTTTGATTAAAACTACGCATATATGTTACACGGTACGGATATACAAATATACGTATCTAAGTCACAGAAAGCATGTTATCGGATAGTGTCAAAGAAATCATTAAGTAATCTCCATAACCATCTTAACTCTGCAAATAATTCGTTTTAAATCCACTACGTGAAGTTATTCCGAAACAAATTATCTTTACTCATCAAAACAATTGGATAACTCCGAAAATGAATACTCGAAATTATGTCTGCTTCCCAAAGCACTGCAAGATTTAAATCCTACAGAAGTACATTACACGAAGAGAACATTTAGTTAAATATAATCTTATTTTTCTATACCAATAAAATGTTCAGTTCATTGAATCCGTCTCTCCGTGTAGGTTCTGGCATTAATTAATAAGGTTTCGGCATATAACGTTAAACGTTGGCCGTATAACTATAATCTTTTTTTTTTGTAGTTTTATATTAAAAAAAATCATAAAAAACCCGATCCCTACAAACGATACAAGTTATACATTATTTTAGACAATTAAAACAACCATCATAGTTGTTAAAAGTATACTCTTCCATCCTGGTCGTATACGCTCTTCTACACATAAGCTGCTTGAGTAACGTTCAAAACAATTCAGATTAGAATTAATAGGGACCCCTCGGTGCCGCGTTCAACGGTTTACGATTCAAAATCCCGGCAAAATAAATGACTGGTCGTAAAACGAACGAGTTCGTAATAACTAATAGTCAGAAATAGGAGTCAGTGGGTTGATATTCGATGGGATCTAAATATGTAAGACGCCGAATATGATTGATTGAGAATAATTTACCGAAAACTGGAACAAGGATGAATGACCCAATGACCCGCAGCCTTTTGTCTGATCCTTTCCTTCATGAGTGCCTTCTTACTGCCGAAGAGCTTCATTGCGAGTTTATTGTCCGTCGGCTGGAAGAGGGCCTGCAGCTGATTTTTGATAAAACTCTGTTTGACTTCCTGGCCCGGTAGGCCCGGGCCAAGCTCCTCTTTCGGGGTGCCGTAGAGGGAGACATCGTCCACCCCGAAGTGGACTTTACCGCTGCCTTTGTAATTCATTTCGTTGCCTGAAACAAGGTTGTACGTTTGGCAATCATTTGAATGTCTTGATGGATGTGTATGGTTTATACGATTTATATCAGAAATTTTAATGTCGAACCCTTTTTAATTCAATACATAATAAAATAACTGGTTTATTTAATTATATGTATAATATATATATATACATATGTTTATGTTTACCGCACATATGAATATTTAACTGTATGTACGCGGTAAATAAGTCATTCCAAAATTATTGTGCGTTATAATTCTTATTTTTATTAAGCTAATATCATTTTTACGATTAAGTGTAAACATAATATAAAAATTGAATAATACAGATTTAGAAAACATTGTCGTTGGATTGAATTGCAGAATACTCATGTTTGAATGTCAAGTTTTAATAAACATAAAAGAAAATGCAATTTCAAAAACTAAAATTGACACATAATAACAATAAAATTTAAACTGTAAATATTAAATCATCTTAATATATATTACCAAGTCTTTTGTAAATTATATATTTATATATATATGTATTAAAATGTACTTCTATCTTCTAAATGGGGTTTACTTACGTTTATTTCATGTTTTTTATTATTATACTTTAACTATAGTTATGACTACGGTAAAATTGAGCGCATTTATTTTACGGTAGAATATTTTTAAAATATTTTAAAATTTTATGACAGAGATTTTAGATGTTTACTTAAATTTTTTGAGTAGCGGTTTTAAAACCGGTGGTGTTGTATATGCGTTTTGTTTTGTACGTAATTCTGCTTATTAATATTATTTATTAATGATGCATATTAAGAATACAATTGATGAATAATAAAAAAAACTTGTACTTGTATTTAAATAAGTAATCTGAATTAATCTATCGGGCAAACAAATAGATTTAATTTATACAAAGCAACGGAATTGTAAGCAGTTTTATATTTACAGTGTAAAGTAAATATATTCCAATAAAGCTTAATTGTTTCATATAAAATTATTAATCAATAAAAAAGAAATTTTAATCCATTTATCCGCAAGTAAAAATTTAACTATAAGCAATCACTTTAGTTTTTATTAGTCACTTTTGTCAATTTTTCGAAAGGTATCAGCTGTTATTAAAGATTTTTACTGCATGTAAACACATAAAACGTATATTCTTTCATTAGAATAATATTTAATTGCTTTACATTTCTCATACTAAATTTGTTATAAGTCATCGATCAATATATTAATCCACTCTGTAATTTGAAGCAACCCATGTAGAAAAAAACAAACGGCACAAGCTTGGCCAAACACTGTCGACGGTTGGCTGACCGTTAGTTGCCAATGATGGCCCATCGTCGGGATGTAACGCCAGTTACCTTTGGC
>JABFQC010006452.1:0-10764 GCA_022817085.1 Psilanteris sp. ZL-2020 | reverse complement strand
GAGCAAAAACAGAAAATTAACTCTAAGATATTTATGAAAGTAAAAAGTAATTTACATTCAAAAATGAAAAGCAAAGTGGTTATTATTCCACACCATACAGTACCAGGTTACAATCTCCGTTGTAAACATGATTCTCATAGTTATGATATTCAAAGCGTTGTAGAAACGCATGAGCCGTTTCCTTATAAGTGTGACCTACCCAAACCACTTTTACCAGGAGCACCATTAAGTAGAACAGGTGAGAAATTTTTATTTTATTTTCTATTTCTTATTCAAACTAAATAATTATTATATTAATCATGTTTTATTATATAAAGTAAGGAAACTTAGTTTAATGATACAGTATTTTTTAGATATAATGTGTTTTCATTTTCAGTTTTAAGTGGTGAAGATCCAGCTTTACAACTTTTAGTAACTAAAACTTTAATTGAAGATGAGATTAAAAGAGTTACAGATTTATATAAAGCTCATATGAAAGGTATTTAAAAGTCATACTCTGCCAAAATTTACACGTTTAAAAATATAGAAATAGCAAATTTATTACTATTTATTTTGCAAAATATTACAATGTTTTAGATACACGTATTCCTTATAAAAAAGATATTAAATATGAACAATCTAATGGTAAAATTCAATGCAATGTAACTGGATGTGTTGCTCAGATTGCAGAATTAGTAGAAGCAGATCCTGATCCTTATTTTTCAGGGGTAAATTTACATAAATGTACCTAGTTTAATGTTATTAGGATATATATACTGAACACTTTTAAAATGAATTTCCTTTTCAGACATATAATTGGTATTATACTGGAGGAACTTTAAAACGTTTAAAATTAAACAATGACATAATCTTATTATGTCCCTTTTCATCAGAACTAGGTATTATTAATAAAATAATTGATTAACATAAAAATAAATATATATTGAATTCTTAATTTTGATAACAATTTTTCAGTGGCAACACCACTTGTTTCTAAAGGCAATTCGATTATTAAGCCAGAATTAAAGAATGCATCAAAATGTAGTTTAGATGGTACTTTATATGATATCAAATATTTTATATATAATTATATATATAAGTATATAATTAATTAATTATAATATTAATAAAAATAATGGACATATCATTATTATTATTTAAATATCATATCTTCACCTTAATAATAAATTATTATTTTAGGTTTCGTGATGGGAAGATTTAAACATGATTGTGTATTTTATAGATTAACGAATGTTAAAGATAAACTAGAATTATTTGAAATTGAATCTCAATTATCATTTAAACCATTAGTCAGTGCTGATATGCATCATACAAACCCAAATTACTTTTGTACAGCAAGTGTAGAAAGATCCGTAGTTATATGGGATGTAACGAAAATGTTAGTATATTTATACTAATTCAAAACTACATCATTGGTACATAGAAATTTATAAACTTATTTCTATCTATAACAATCAAATATTAAATTCATACAAACAATAATTAGATATATCTATTTTTTTACTTTCATTCTCAAGTCTTTTACATTTCATTAAATCTTAATCTTACATATTTATAATTTGTAGGAAACCACTTGTTAGGAATGTCATAAAACATTCAAAATTGTTACATGATAACTGGTCAAGTCTCAGTTATCAATCATATGATAATAATATTTTAGTTTATACTGATAGATGCTGCGTTCATTATTTAGATACACGGGTGAATATTTTCTCAAATTTTTAAAATAAAAAAAACATCAATTTTAATATTTTTGTAATAATATAATAATTTTATATATTATATAAAATATATATTATTTTTAGATACCAATGGAAGACCCTGTTTTATCATTATGCCCTAAAAAAAGACTGGAAAATTGCGAGAATATATGTTTAAACATTGCTAGTCGAAATGAAAATTGTAATTATATAGGAACGTATCATAGTTTCATGTTACTGGATAAACGTTCAAAAGAATGTGTCCTGCAAAAGTGGACTCATCAATTAAAAAGTGCTCCACTTTTGGCTGATGTTTGTAACAGGTAAATTATTTTGTTATAGTAGATATGCTGATTACATCAAACTGATTATTATTTTAATAAATTCTTAAATACACCATTATTCAAATTCAATTTTACATAAGAATAAAAATCTGAATTTTGACATTTTTTAATAAAAAATTATAAGAGTTTAATATTTAATGATATAAAATAAACAAAATTATCAAATAAATAACAGTAATATAAAATATTTTGTTTATACACAGTCTATTGTAATGATAATATTAATTTGACATTTTGCTCATATATTTTGTCACTTTTTAATAATGGAATAAATTTAATTAGTTGTCTTTAAGGAGTTAAAATAAATAAAGACAAAAAATTATTCAAGATGTATACAATTATTCAACTTAAAAATACTTATGTTAATATATTTAATAAATCATATTATTATTTATGATTTTTATATTAATTACACATAATCATAAAACAAATGAAAAATTTATTTACATAAATTTTTACAGAAATGATCGTGAATTATTGGTATATTCATCGCAATTGCCTACTGAGACAGGAATAATTGTAAACACTTGGACTTCGGAAAACGATGCAATATCGAAAAGTTTACCATATAGAGTACCCAATATTTTAAAATCCTTGTCTAACGCAAAAAGAATGGGGAAATGTTTAGATCCACTAACCAGACAGAGACTACAATTATGCAATACTGGTTGCTGTTTTATGACTGACAACAACAATGACACGTTTTACTTTGTACAAAATTCAATGGGTAAATATAAACTAAATTATTATCAAATTAAACTTCATACCAATATAACATAATTATATAAATGTATAATATTCTTAAATAAATAATCTTAGTATTCATTTTGATTACGTTAATATTTAAAACCCAAAAATAAAATGTTCTTATTAAATATATTAATATAATCTATCAATTTTTAGGGGATGTATTTTATCAATGTGTTTCTCATGAAAAAGACATAAACTCTTTATCGATTGAAAATATCAGAGCAATCGATGCTTTAGAACAATGGGAACGATCAACGTGCACTAAAAATAATCTCAAACCATTGACTTTTAACGATAAAACTGATATGCGATATGTTTACAACCGTAAGTTTGATTTATTTAAAACACTAATTTAATTATGGATTATTTCAAATCACATATTTTACATTAATATATTATGTCAACAGAATTAACAAACACAACTTTAAAATTGGAACAAGAGCAATATGAGGAGTTAACAACTCCTGGATGGAAGGAACCACTGAGTAAATTATCCACATATGCAGATTTATTAGCACCTGATTTATTGAAAATGTGGGAAGTTTCTGAAGAACCTGTCGTTCCTTTATCCGTGGCACCTCATCAGAAAGTATTAAATTGGTTAGGTTCTTCAAAAGCTGCTGCAATTGCAGATCTTCCATCTCAGTCTACATACTTTTCTCAAGAAAGTAATCCATTTAGCGCAGTAAATACGCAAGAACTTGTGTCAATTACACAAACATTAAACCCAGACCACAATCCCGTTAAGTTACAAGAGCCCGAGGATGATCTCGAACAGTTTTTACCAAAAGTTACAATTAAATCAAAACAAAACCATAACAAACGTAAAAACCCGCAATTTGTTGCTGGTTTTTAATTATATTACATATTACTTTATAATATCTTGTGTACAGAAAGTTTTCATATATTTTGAGTATTTTTATAAATCGCAGTGATATAGTTTAATTTTTATTACAGATTTAAGATATGAGCTATATTACAACAAAACAAATATATTAAAGTTAGAAATAATTGTAGTTTTTTAATTTAATCGTCATTTATCATGTTTATTATATTGTATATACATATATACATTCATATAGATATATATACAAATTCATATAAAGACAATTTTGTACTTCATTTACATAAAAGGAAATAGTAATAAAACTTAAATTACTTTTTATTACATGTTTTATTTAAAAAAACACAATTTCAAATAAATTCCATTTAAAAATATGCAGTATACAATTAAAACCTTTTGTTTTACATTTCCATTAATAAATTGAACGAAAGAAATTGAAATACCAAGGTGTATTTATAAGATTCACTTAATAAATATTTAAATTAATTTATTCTTTATGAATGACGGTTTCCATGTTGTGCTGGAAAATTTATTTTGCTGCTGTTGTTGGGCTTTACTTTCTTCTTCTTCAATTTGTTCCTACAAATATATAATAGATTATTATTTATTACAATTGCCCTTTATAAAAATTAATTGCAAAGATATTTTGTTAGAGAAAATAATATACAATTTTTTAAGAACAATAAATACAAATAAAATAATAAAAAATTAAATCGTAATTTTACAAAAATTCATATAAACAAAAATTTATACTTCATTTACATAAAAAGAAATAGTAATAAAACTTAAATTACTTTTTATTACATGTTTATTTATAGAAACACAAAATGCAAGTAAAATATATATTTAGACTTGTGTAACTATATTTGTGTTTATTATGATAAAAAAATGTATACATTCTTAAATTTATTAATTCTTTATGTAAATATATTATCAGGTACATAATTTATTTTAACCAACCAGTTTTAATTACAATTAATTAATAAACCAAATAATGAATATAATCTTTTTCAACAAATTTATATACAACAACAAACATATTGAATTAAATTATAATTCTGCTATTTATATTAATGTAAGTGTTGTGTAAAATTACTAACCAGTAATTTTCGTTGGTTCTCTCTAAAAGCTTCTAATGGATTATCAAATTGCCTATAATAACTAAGTACATTTCTTACATCTTCGACATTAGTTGCATGAATTGCTAAAAAAAGAGGAATCGTTAAATACATAAAATAACATGGAGTATTCTATTATGATTAAATTCTTACTTTTAAGGAAAGCTGCTAAATCATATAACGTTGTATCATCATCATTACCATTCCATCTAGGAAGCATGAGCGTATTATCTGGGTGAAATTTAACACTTTCTGAATTCCAGTCAATTACAATAACCTGTATAAACATTAATGCATATTATTTTAAAATTATTTATTCACTATTTTGATTATTAATTGTTTGATAAATTTACATTTTAATTAATGATTTGAAACTAATTAATTATATATACTAGAAAATATGTATTATTAAATAATTACATAGTAATTTAAATTAATTTCAATTTTCTATAACAGTTATTCTTAGTTTAAATATATAAAATTATTTAAAAATAAAGATTAAAAATTAAAAATATTTGATTAAATGTTACAATCTTTTATTTTGGACTCTCTTCAATAACAAAAAATACAAAAATTAAACACAATATATATTATTTTCTAATCAATAAAAATGTTCCAAATTTATTTACTTTACTCAAATCACGATTCAATGAATCCAAATCTTTGACATGATGTCCATTTACAAAACGAGTTGCATCTCTTACTAATCTGTACATAATATAACCTTGAGGATCAAGAGCATCTAATATTGGAAAGACTGTCTGAAATTAAAAAATAAAAATATTTATAATATATTTAAAAATTATATATATATTATGATCATTGTACAATATAAGAACAATTAAAAAAATAATTCTACCAATCCTTGTTCTGCTGTATAAACTACAATTTCAAATTTTGGTGGAGCAATAGCTTCTAAAAATTGATCCACTCCAGGACGCTTTTTAAATCTCCAGCCAGTTTGGTACTAAAACATGTTAATTAAATACTTTTAATATATAATAAAATTATAATATATATATTTTTAAAATACTAGTAATGAAAATTTAAATAAATGCTGAAGTAATGTTGTCTTAATTGTAAACATTATATGTTATTATAAGCACTTTATAAATTAGTACATTTTTTATTAATTTATACAACTACTTTCAATTAAATTATAAGTTTTAGATAATAAATATAATTTCTTACGGTCCAATCAGGATGTACCAAAACATCTTTCATTTCTAAAACTATTGTATATGGTGGTTGTATATAAGGGTATTTTAAAGGATCTGGAAGTAATTTCTCTCTACTAGGTTCTTGCACATACTGTAAATAATAATTTTATAATAAATCACAAAAGAATACTACAACGTTTATATATAATTAATAAAAACATTATATGAAATGATACCCTTTTAAAATAATTCATTTGTTTAATGAGTCGTTTAAATTTCTGTTCAAGAAGTGGTAAACTAGAAAATTCATCTTCCACTTCATTACCATTATCATCATATAGAGGTTTTGAAAATTCATAAATAAATGTTCCTCCAAAAATAGCCAATGAACCACCCATTACAATAAAACCTAATTTCATTCTTTTCCACTGTTTTTGCCTTTCTTCTTTCTTTTCTTCCTCTTCCTGATTCTGTTTTTCTTGCTCTTCATTGGTTAAAATACTGGTTACTTTTGATTTATTAGCTTCAAATATAACACATTATATTATTATTTATCATAAAATAATATTCATAATATATATATATATTATTATTACATACAATTCAGAAATATATAGTTTAAACCACTAAATATAACTAAAAACTCTAAAAAACATGATAATTTTTATTTTTGCAAAATTTATTATTATCTTTAATGGTTATAAAGATGTTGTCTTTTTTATAACAGTAACATAATATACTATGTCTTTAAACATTTATTTAAATTTTCTCAAGTATTAAAACTCTAATTAAAATATTTGGCAAATAAGTTGAAATAGTAAACATGTGTTGTGCAGAACATTAGTATAGGTTACGTTTAAAGAAGCTTACATTCTGTAGTAAAAAACCTTCGACTTGGTCGAAGTAAAGCGGACTGTTGCATTCGACAAGAAAGAGTAAAACACGTTGCAACTCTAGTTGTCGGGAAAGCAGGTTGAATTGTGATAAGCCGGTATAAATGGCTTGTATCTAATAACAAAAAAATGAAGAAAAATAATCGCATCTAAGTTAAAACAAATTATACTAGAATATTTATTAATTATTATTTAATTTACTTCTAGTGTTAAGAACTTTTCTTAAAGCGCTCGTCATCTTTCTCTATATTTTTGTTAAATTTGCGATTTCTATTCACACATAACCTGAAATAAACAGCGAACTAAACTCTAATTCCTAATAGCTAAAAATGAATGAAGTTTGCTTATATTATAAAACAGCTGTTTGAACAGTTTTACCACTATAATGTAAGTTTTAATTATTGTAAATAGTAAATAGTAAAATATAATAAAAAAGACGTTTTTATTAATAACCTTAATAAATAATTAATCAAACAAAAAATAATATTTATACATTAAACTACAATTTAATTAATTAATAAATTATATAAATTAAAATTATAATTATTTTTATTTCTTTACAATCATTTAATACTGAATATTAAGGTATGTTAATAATTAAAACAATATTTAATATTTTGCAAAACACTATTTTGCTAAAAAAGATTAATTTAAATTTCAGCAGTATTTATACTAGTTATACAAACATTAATTATATCTTTTTTCAATTACCTAAATTGAAGAAGGACATATATACTGACATGACTTACATTACAAATCACGATATCTCTTACAAATAAATGACATAAAGAAGGACATGGAATATGTACATTTTGATCGAAACATTTTCAGACAAGAACGCTTGAAAAAAAAATCTAATTTATACACAATTACATAAAAATAAAAGTTAAACTGTGACTGGAATGTGGCGCGTGGTTGTTGTCGCCGTCAACCGATTTCAAGTTAGATTAATGGAAATTATGTTTAACAAGGTGAGACATTTTTAAGTATAGTAAATGAAATTGCCAGTTGTATAACGATTAGACGAGGCGACGATGAAATGGATAATTTTAGGTTGACAACCAAACTAGTTACAGTTCTAAACTTAAGTACATTCCGATTCGAAAAGCATTAAGCATAGTTTTCCAGTGCAAAACGAGTGTTTTGAGTAGATGCTTATCGATCCAGAAATTATAAGTCGTGGTTTGGCACATCAATAGACATTTAACATTGTGATTTTTTATCAGTTTGATTCTAACAAAATGTCTAATTTTAACAATAAATTTCGAAAGTAAATTTTGTTAAGCCATTAATTA
Source organism: Psilanteris sp. ZL-2020 (assembly GCA_022817085.1). Lineage (NCBI taxonomy): Eukaryota > Metazoa > Arthropoda > Insecta > Hymenoptera > Scelionidae > Psilanteris > Psilanteris sp. ZL-2020. The sequence continues at coordinate 2,660 of JABFQC010006452.1, read as the reverse complement.
TAACTAATATTTATTGCATACAAACTTATGTATTAACAGTTATTATAAATACTATTGTTATGGATAAATCTGAAAATATGCAATAATCATGGATTTATTTATAAATAATAGAATTCTTGACACTTAATATGTTATTACTAACTTAAAAATACATAATTTTATTATTATTTGATAAATTTTGTATTATTGATTATTGAAAACAGTCATTTATTTATTTATTAAAATTTAGATTGATTTAACAATTGAAATTTAAGTGTGTGTGTTATTATTGATAAGTTAAAAAGTCACTGTTATTGGTGTGCTATTTATAGTTAATTAGAAAGCATTCCAAAAATAAATATTTTACAAGCTCCTAAAAGTTTTTAATTAAAAGCAACTTTTTAGTGGAATATAAATGAATTTATAACTATATAAATGGGGTATAATTTTTTATAACTAATCTAACACAAGATGAGGTTAAAGAATCATAAATTAATATTTTTAATTTTTATTAAAATTATATTCGTTTATATAAATATCGATTAAGTTAGTATACAATTCATTACAATATCATTTGACAATACATTCATTGCAGATTACTGGAGGAAACCCGGAAATGAGTAAATGAAAATATATAATTTCAAGTATAAGATTAAAGAAAGCATAAGCAGTCAAAAAATGGCCTATAATTTTTCTGGCATGCCTACTATGGGTAAAATGAACTTTTATTAGAAAACATTAATACCAGTTTTTACAATATCATTTATCATAATATATATTAAGAAATATATAATTTTGAATATTAAATGTTTGTATAAAATGTATTTTTAATATGAATATATTATTTATGTTAGGTATTATATCTTGTTCTTTTTTTTTTTTTTTTTTTGCAATAGGTATGGGAGCTATTGGACCATTAGGACCAATTCCTGGTCCACAAAGATTTATAGAATTAGCAAATCAAGGATTTGCACCACTGCCACCACCAATTCCAATTCCTGGGATGAATGATTCACCTCTTGAATTTAGTACTAATAAAAATCAGCCTCCTGTAATCAGAGAAAGTACAGAGGATAGTAATGATAGGCGAAGTGAAAAAAATGATAGTCGTAGAGATCGAGATAACAGAGATAACAGAGAAAGCAGCAGAAGGTAATTTATATCATAAAAATTAAATATTAATTAAATGTATGTGTGTATATATATAAAACGGTGGATAATGGGTCTTTGAAACTTGGCAACATAGTAAAATGTCCTGATAAGCACCATTGTATATATGAAATGGTGCTTAATGGGATTGTCCAGTTAATCACCAGCCCCAAAAACATCGAAGTAGTGGTGCTTAATGGGACGGACCAGTAAAACACGGTGCTGGGGCCCCCTAGGAGTCTCGCGTTTTAGCTAGATTTTTAAGCGGGTGGGTTGGGGGCGTAGCCGCCCCAAATTCCCTTATGAGGATGGCCGAAGGCCGCCCGATGTGCTTCACCATATTTTCTACAAAAAACAATTTTGCACACCTGTAAATATGGACCCCGAAAGTGGTGGGTTCCATTAAGCACTGGCTGACATGACTATATATATATATATATACCAATATAAATATTCATATGCATAATATAATATAATATTAAACAAATATCAATTTTTAATCAAAAGATGCTATCTTATTTATTTTCAAAATAATTATTTAAGCTTATATAAATATAATTAAATTTTACATACTATAATATTGATTGGAGCAATATATTTAAAAATATAGAATATATGAACAAATTTGTTTATAAATTAATTCTGTATTTTACATAAAAAAAGGTCTCGAAGTGAAAGGAGTGATCGAAGGGATAGGGATAGAGATAGGAGAGAGGATCGAAGTGATCGTGAAAGACGAGAAGAACGTCGGACTGAAAGAAATAGCTCAAATTCAAACAATAATATTCATAGCAGTATGAACGGAAGTGAATCAACCACAAGTACTACAACTACTGTTACCCAAGCAATGGGTGCCCAGATGGAGTCATCTGCTGGAGTGTGGGGAATGGGTGTAGGATATTCCATGATGGGCATGGGAGCCATAGGACCTATGGCTCCATTGATGAGTGAAATGGCACTAGGAACCCATATGGGACACACGCATGGTTATGGACCAATGAGCATGGGAATGATGACTCATGACAGTGCAATCATGAGTAACCAAATAATGGGTGGCCCTGAACAGATTATTACCGACACAGCTGCTCAATTAATTTCCAGTTCACTACCACCACCTACACCCTCTTTATCTACGCAAGGAACAAAAGAAATTGTTCATTATAAAAGCTGCACATTATTTCCACCAAACCCCAATGCACCACCTCCAACTACAAGAGAAAGACCACCTGGTTGTAGGACAATTTTTGTAGGCGGTAATTATATCTGACGTTTAAATTAAATTTGGAAATTAAAAAATATGTATCAATAATATTATATTATATAAGAAATAGTTTTTAAAAAATCCCAGAATAGTTAATAAATTATAAATATTATCAAAATACTTAGTTTTGATAAGTTAATGTTTATATTTTATATTAAAAATAATTTTAGTTTATATTTAACGTCTCTGAAGTTAGCGATGCCACCATGGCCAAATGAAAAAGTAAATATATAATAATTTGTCGTAAATTAGTCGTAAATAAGCCGTAAAC